>OVAX01000752.1:0-65332 GCA_900406405.1 Lepidium africanum | reverse complement strand
TTTATTAATAATATATATATATATATATATATATAATAAATATATTTTAAGATGTAATTATTTTATCTTAGTTAAAGTTTTGTAATTCGAAATAAATTTTATAATCGAAACTAATTTTCAGAACTGTAAATTAATATAAAAATATTAATATTATATTAGTATGATACTCATATGAGTATCACACCAATAAGAGTGAAAGATCTAGTGATAATCCTATGAGTCTCTCTAAATATAAAAAATATTAAATATCATAATATTATAATGGTGAGAGACTCACATGGATAGCACCCATTGAGGATGCTCTTAGGATTTTGATCCTTCCAACATAGGGATGATGCTTTTTGGGTCTTATATTATTTTCTTTCTAATATGTATTTTCTGTCATTTGGAACTTTTAATAATACTACAGTTTTCATGCGAAAAAAAAAGAAAGCTATGTGGAATCCACAAACCGAATACTCACTAATTTTCTTGTACTTATGGTTTGGTTTGGTTTACTCGAGTTAATACTTTTATTTGTTTTGGTTGAATTAAGTACTTGAAAAAATAAAAAATATTTATAGTTATTTGATCTCATTTGTTAATTGTTAAAAATTATTATATTTCTTTGTGAATAACTATATCGACAAAGTCCAATTTATAACCTAAAACTCATATTCTAAAATCTCAATTAGATCAATTTGATTTTAACCATAAACATCAACCAAAATTATATTTGAATAAAATTGTTTAAAACTTTGACAAATAATTGAGAATTGAGGTTGAAGATATTTGTGATAAAGAATTTTTTTTTTGTCAATATTAGATCGACAAAGCTCGATCCATAACCTAAAGTCTACCCTCAAAATTTATTTTTAAGCTACCATAATGCAGCGGGTAGGAATCGAACCATGGTGTCAAGTCATTAGCTGGATCATCCTAACCATCAGACTGAGAGCAACTCGACATTAGAGATAAAAAATTTAGTATTAGATTTAAACATCTAATTATTAATAAAAACTACAATTTGGATTTTTTAAGAGTAAACTCTAATTTCCAAATATTTATAATTATATAATGTAACGAATCAACTACTAACAAGCCGAGTATTAATTATTTTATTAACATTTGCTACTTAACTTGTAAGTAATGTAATTAATTATATTACTGTTAGATGTTTATACCAAATACAAACTAAGTCATGAGTATGAACCGAATAACAAATAATTATGTCCAACCCTAATGTGGATGGTTTACGAAGATTCATACACAAGAGATACAACATTAATAATATGTTGAAACACTTTAAGTAAGCCAAGTGCGCACAAGGAAACTTTTCCACCGGGAAAGCTAAGCTAAGTAAAACCCCTCGCACTGCTGCAACTACTGCCGCTCACATTGCAGCTAACCCAATAACACCAACAGAGACTGTAGCTACTCCAGAGACTGCGCCCACACCAGACCCTACCACCCTTACCACCTCATCACTGTCCACTCCCCTTATCCCATAACCATCCATCACTCCCTTAACAACTACCAAACCATCAGCTCAACTAGTTATAATTTCTGGCATGACCAAACCATTATCACATTCTCCTCCACCTAAAGACATATATGCCTCACCTCAAATCCCAAAAACCCCACCCCCACCAAAATCCATCTCGCTCACGCCAAAAAACTCACATCTTGACCCTTTAACTCTTACTTTAACTACCTCATTTACTGATGCTTCTTTTGTTATTGCTCTTCCAGCTTTGAGACCTTCATCTTTTACCACTATCTATGCCACTTCAAGAAAAAGAACCTTCTTCCAAAGACATCCATTATGGTCTCCGCCATCTAACCAACCAATCTCATGCTTGCCACCTTTACCCTCTACACCTCCACAATCGATTATTGCTACTACCATGGATGATGGTTCGCGTCTTTCAACAGAAGTGATCCCTGCTGCATCTTAATAATGAGTACATAACTCTTTTTTTGGAAAGTCCGGGGTATAAATAATCCGGACAAGCATACGCCATTACGACAACGGTTATCTATGCACCAACCTATATTTGGTGTCCTTTTGGAGACTCATATAAAGAGCATCACCTTGATGCCATAATGGCACGCTTTTGTTACAGATGGAATTTTACTTCAAACCATTCATCAGATCCATATGGTCGAATAATCCTTATTTGGAAACCTGAAGTGACGGTGCGTTTACTCAATCAATCAAGGCAGTAGATCACATGTGAAGTTTCATTGCCTTCTTCTCAAAAATTCAACTATACTGCAGTTTATGCCTGAAATCTAGAAGAGGAAAAGTTGCATTATGGGTTGAATTAATGGCACTATCTCAATCATATGATTTGGAGTCTCAGCTGTGGGTTTTGAATGGGGATTTCAATCAGATCATGCATCATGCAGAGCACTCATCACCCATAGTCTCCACTTTGTCTCTACAAATGGTGCAATTTCGAGACTGCATTACACAATTGGGTACTTTTGACCTCAGATTCCTAGGCACTAATTACACTTAGACAAATCAGTAGCCAGCTAACTCAATTGCTAAAAAACTTGATAGACTTTTGGTGAACCAATATTGGGTAGCTGTATATCCCACATCTTCAGCTTATTTATCCCCCCAGAATTCTCAGAACATTGTCCATGTCTCCTTGATACATCCATACCCATTCCCAAAGCTGGAACTCGACCTTTCAAAATATTTAACTATCTCACCTCTCACTCAAGCTTCATCCATACCCTTGAGGAAGAGTGGGCTCACACTAGAAGCTATGCTCCAAATCTCATGGATTTCTTCATCAAACTAAAACACATAAAAAGAGGGCTTAAAACTTTGAACAGAGACAACTATTCCAATATTCAATCGAGAGTTTGAGAGGCTAACCGTTTGTTACAACATGTGCATGTTCTAACAATGCAACAACCCTCTGAAGCCTTATTTCTCCAAGAGCATACCTTACTAGACAATTGGAACCATCTACGTTCAGTA
Source organism: Lepidium africanum (assembly GCA_900406405.1). Lineage (NCBI taxonomy): Eukaryota > Viridiplantae > Streptophyta > Magnoliopsida > Brassicales > Brassicaceae > Lepidium > Lepidium africanum. The sequence continues at coordinate 62,355 of OVAX01000752.1, read as the reverse complement.
GAATAATTGTACTTCAAGCAAAAATCTCGTGTAAACTAGCTGAAAGACGGAGACCATAACACCACCTTCTTTCACAGAATCTCACAAGTCCGATCCTCTTTTAATGCAATCACCTCCTTCGATGATCCAAGCAAAAATGATATCATTGATGCGGGGAAAATAAGTGCTTATGCAGTTAAGCACTTCTCTAATATATTATCTCCAGATGCTCTTGAACCGGCATTTCCTTTGCCTCATTGGTATTGATCACACCTTCCAGTAATCTACACTTCATCACAACAACAAGCATTAGTACGAATGCCCTCTGCGGAAGAAATTAAAAGAGTTCTTTGGAAGCTTAATGCAAATAAGGCACCTGGACCTTCGGGTTTAACTTTTGTTTTTTATAAGGTAGAAGATGATGATGAAGAAAGAGACAAAGCCGGCAGAGCGTTGTCAGACGGTTGCGGACATTTAGGTAACGGAGGTAGCGGTTGAAGCTCCGGACTTGGTGGATAACGGATGAATCTTTTGGAACCGCCAGTATCGCTCGTGTGCTTCCTTTTGTGACGATACAAAAAGAAAGCTAGGGCATAAAGCATACCAAGCGTGACAATTCCAACAGAAATGATGATTGCAAATTCTTTCCCAGGCTTCGGCGGTTGAGTAGTAGCTATTGGAATGGTAATCCACCATTGATATCAGCAGAAGAAGGTGGTGGCGGAGGAGGAAATTAAGTTTGGTCAGGCATAGATGGATTCTCCATCGAAAATGGCTGATCAGGAGAGTCTGAAGGTATAGGAGGAACCAGTGTCCATCGAAATCTGGTGGTGCAACGAAAATTGAAGAGCAAAAAAGGAAACAAAAAATTGGAAAAAAAAGAACTTGGATAGAGTTCTCCTGGCGAATATTCTGAATAATTCTATCACAACCTCCTTCATTATATACTATAGTTCCAATTTTTAAAATTTTTTCTTATTTATTTATAATTTAAATATTTTACCAGAACAGAACTAGTAATTTTTTGTTTGTGTGAAAAAATTCAAAGAGAGAAACCACATACCCCACGCGAAAAAGAAAACAAAATATTTGAGGGGATCAATGGAGGAGGAGGTTTTTATGCTTTCGCAGAGGTGATTTCTCCACCAGCACTGGAATCGATGTCACTGCGTCTGATCCATCAATTGTGGCTTCTGAAGATCTGATTGCTAAATGTGTTGGTAGGGCTCTTAGTATTGGGTGGACCTGTTCTAGATGTGACGAAGATTGTCACCGAAGTGTTTGCTACGTAAAAAGAGCTGCTTGTTCGCATCAAGCAAACTCAGGTAAAATATTTTAACTTATAATCGTACATGAATATATCCTGCTAATTTTGTTTTGCTGCGTCATTATGGATTGGATTTTGATTATTATTTTCTTGGTTGTGGATGATTTGAACAGTAGCCTGACCTTGCTGGATTGGGTGGGTTTAATTGCATTGGCGTGGATTGCTTTCACTGGAAAAGATTGTGGTAAGCAGATCCATTATTCGGTAATCTTGACCTTGCTAAACCCACATCTGCTTGTCGAACCATTAGAGAAAACATCAACTCTAAAGGATCTAGGTTCTACTTGTGATGATTTGATTGTTGGTGATGTGGATTCACAAGTTAAAATTGGAGTTGTTGATACATAAGTTAAATGCTTATATATGGTCTCTGATTTGATGTTTGATTTTTAGGTGATCCGGGGATACCGGTTACTGCTACTAACATGGATGATGGTTCGCGACTCTCAACAGACGTGACCCCTGGTGCATCTTAATAATGAGTACATAACTCTATTTTTGGAACGTCCAAGATATAAATAATCCGGACAAGCATACGCCGTTACGATAATGGTTATTTACGCACCAACCTATATTTAGTGCCTTTTTGGATACTCCTTATTTGGAAACCTGAGGTGACGGTGCGTTTAATCAATCAGTCAAGGAAGCAGATCACCCGTGAAGTCTCATTGCCTTCCTCTCAAAAATTCAACTATATTGCAGTTTATGCCTCAAATCTAGAAGAGGAAAAAGTTGCATTATGGGTTGAATTAATGGCACTATCTCAATCATATGATTTGGAGTCTTGATATACCTTGATTTTTATCGGTATTAAGCTCATTTATTCATTTGTTTTCAGAGTCTTCTGCATTTTAGAGTCTTTTCAGGTGGAAAACGAGAAGAATTTGGATTATACCCGTAGAGTTTTGTTTGGAAGAATTTGGAGCATTTTCTTGATTTAAAAAGAGTAATGATCGATCGATCAACACCTTGCTCGATCGGTCACCCTCTTTAGCCAAAGCTGCACTCGACATGTTGATCGACCTCACACCTCATGATCAATCAATCACACCTACACCAGAAGCAGCGTTATACCTCATAATCGACCAAGCTATGTGGGAGATCGACCGCTCACCAATGATTGATCGATCAACGAAGCTACGAGAAATAACCTAATTTTCCTGTTTTGTACCTGCGAGTTATAGACCACATAAGTACTTTTTTTCCTATTTCGTTAGAAAGAGAGCACACTTGAGAGAGATTGTTTTTACAGCAATTTTAGCTTTTGTAAGCAGGGAGAAGAATTCCTCCACACTTTGAGAAGAATTTTTGAACCCTTTTTATTTATTTTATTGCAATTTCATGTTTTCTTCCATCATGACTTTTGTTTATATTTCAATTATGTCTGAATAGTTCTCTTGCCAGGTTCAGAGATTCTAGGGATTTAGGAATCGATGATTGGGGATTAAATAGAGTTAATTTTTAGAAGTTATCCATCTAAACTCTTGTTAATGCTTAAATTAGCCTGATCAACTAGTTTATGAATCTAGGCTGTTAGCCTTCCAAAAGTTTGTTAAGAACTAGAACTAGTTTAGATGAGTNCCAAAAGTTTGTTAAGAACTAGAACTAGTTTAGATGAGTAATTGATTGTAACCAACGACAGTTGATAGTTAGAATGAATTGTGGATAATTGAACCCATTCGGTAATGCCAATTTGCTCTGCTAGGACCAACGAAAGTTAGGATTTTCTAGGCTGCTAGATTGAGTGATAAGTGCCATGACAGTGGACTTGTCAAACCTTTATGTTCAAGTCGAAAATAGAGCAGTAATTACCTGAATAATATCCCTGATTTGATTCTTGTTTCCTGATGAATACCCGATGCCTGATGTTTTTATTATTGATTGCAACCCGTTTAAGTTGTTAGATTTCCATCACTGATTTTGAATTGGTATAGCTTGAAATAGAATAGATAGTCAAAAGTGCAAACTTGGTTCTTCATGGATACGATCCTTAAGTACTACTACTTCATTGATGTGCACTTGTAGTAGACTATTTAAGGTAAAACCTTATTCACATCAAGTTTTTGGCGCCGTTGCCGAGGAACCAATTGGTTGCCTTTTAGACTGATATTTAGTTTCTAGTCTATACTCTTTACTTACATTTTTCTTTTTATTTTTTTTTTGCTTTTCTTTCAGTTTATGGTCAGAAGAAGTCAAGGATTAGAAGACCTGCTGAACTTTGACAACGAATCACTTGCTAGGATCAAAAGAGAAAACAGACTAGCAAGAGCAATGAATCGTGACAACCAGCATTTTCCAGACAATCTTGAAACTTAAAACAACTTCCAGGGGAATCAAAATATGCAGTAGATAGTTGAAGAGTTGCAGAGAAATTTAGCTCAGTTTAGGAGGCAGCAAGAAAAGCCTCAGATTCGAGCCATTAGTGATATGGATACTCCTCACATATATTACCAGAATAGATCAGTTATTCGTCCCCTACCTATCCAGAGGCAAGACTATGAAATCAAGCCTCAGTTGATTGGATTAGTGAAGCAATACGTCTTCAACGGTATTCCAAGAGAGAATCCGATGGATCACATCGAGAACTTTGAGGATATGTGCAGTACAACAAGTTCGAATAAAGTCCATGCGGACTTTGTTAAGTGTAAGCTTTTCCACCATTCACTTTTTGACAAGGCTTCAGATGGTTGCAATCTTTACCTCCAGGTTCACTCACTACTTGGGAAGAAGTCAGAGTAGCATTCTTAGATCAGTTCTACACCAAATCGAAAACTGCAGCTTTGAGAGGAAAAATTTCAGCGTTTCAGCAACATTCTGGTGAGTCATTGAATGAAGTTTGGGAGCATTTCTAAGAGTTTCAGCGAGATTGTCCACACCATGGTTATTCAGATGAGCAGTTGCTTAATATCTTCTATGGTGGAATCGAGTGGGAGTACAAGAACTCTCTGAATGCTGCAAGTAATGGAGACTTCATGACTAATACTAGAGATGAAGCCTTAATCCTCATCGACAACTTGGCAGAAAGTTCTGGCAGACATTATCCACAGTATGATCGAGAAAAAAAGGTCAACAGTGTGGAAATTCAGAGGATATATGAGATCACTGAGAAACTTGACAAGCTTATCAAAGCTAATCAAGGAAATTATATTGGTGTGCATCAACTGGATGACAGCAGAGAGGTAGCTAAGGTTCAGGATGATTTCGACATGTCAGAGGAGCAGAGAGAAGTCGATTACATCAACTAGCAGAATAGGGGACAGAATCAGAACTATCTTTCCTACAGGAGCACGAACGTTGAAAACCCACAGGATGTCATTTGCCCAGCTCCAGCAATGCCTCATGGATCACCTTTCCAAGGGAAACCTTTTGTGCAGAATCCTGGTCAGAGATGGAACAACCAGAGACCATACAAATTGAACTCCAGAGGAAGCAACTGGCAGAAATCGTACAAGCCACATCGGCAGCAAGCACCACCGTAGTAAGCTCCAGTGAGCTCTTTAGGTACTTTATACGACGAGATCAAGGCTTTGATCCAGCAGCTTGCAACTGAGCAGCAGAAACCCACACGAGAGCTCAACACAAAGGTAAACAGTATGTATAACGATTTGAACAACAAGTTTGAGTCAGCCTCTGTGCATTTGAAGAAGCTAGATACTCAAGTAGCTCAAACTGAGAAAACCACAAGGAGTTCTACCAAGAAAAGTTGTGAAGAATCTGAAGGAGTCCTACAATGTAATGAAGTCTGAAACCAAGGAGTGTACTGAGAATAAAGAAGCGAGGAAAGAGGGTAAGTACAGACCTCCAATTCCATTTCCAAAGGAGCTTACCAAGCTAGATGATCAAGGGGAGTTCACTATACCTTGCATTCTTGGGAATTTGATCTTTAGTGATGCGCTTTGTGATTCTGGTGCAAGTGTTAATCTCTTTGGAGACAATGAAGAAGTTAGGTATCGGTTTGATGCAGGAGCACAACTCATCCATTTCATTTGGGGACGCTACTTCCAAGAGTCCAAAGGGGCGATTGATTGACTTTACACTTCTTGTTGGAAACTGTAAGGTTCTAACCATCTTAGCAAACATCTTTTTTGGTCAGATAATTGGTCTTTATTTGGCAAACTCTCCACTTACCTGTCACTCTCTACTAAAACGTCACTCCGAGTCTGCCCTTCAGCCATCTTAGCAAACATAAATATTAATGGTAAATGGAATTTTCCTTCGACTAGGTGTGATGAGCAAGTCCATCTTCAAGCCTATCTAATTTTTCTGCATTTAACAACACAACAAGATTCCTATTGTTGGAAGCCACATAACATTCCATTGATGAAGTACTCTACATCGCAGATCTACTACCTTTTAAAAGATCATGAGCCAATCGTGCCTTGGACCCGACAGGTATGGAATTACAAAGGAATTCCCAGGCATAACTTTCTTACCTGGTTTTTTGTACTCAATCGCTGCCCAAGAAAGGATCGTATGCTCAGTTGGGGACTCACCATTTATGCTCATTGTGTAATAGAGCTGCTGAAAACAGAGACCACATGTTCTTGTGTGATTACAACTGGTCCATTTGGCTTTAAGTTCTAATTCCTTGTCACCTTTCACCTCTTCGAAATTGGGACCCTATACTGCAACTTCTGCAATCACTTTCATGTTCAAAAGCACAGAAATCACTACCTCTTTTAGCATTCCAATTTACTATCTATGTGTTATAGAAGGAAAGAAACTCAAGGATTCACAATCTTGTGTCATCTCCTTACCCGATTCTCTTGAAGAATATTGACCTAACCCTGCGTAATCAGATTGCAAGCTTCCGGCCTCTCAGATGTACCAGATTTGGATTTCTAACTCCATCACTACTTAGCTTTTGGTTGGTGTAGGAATTACTCTCTTCTCTTTCTCGAAGAAATGATCTTGCTCCCATTAACTCCTATGTCGAATTGGTTAATATCCCACCTACTAGGCTTTAAGGCTTTACCAAACTTTGTAATGTTTAGTTACTAGGCTTCAGGTTGGGCCTTACCCAAATTGACAATTTGTCTGAACCTTTTATTCTTAAAGAAAGTTTTTTTCAAAAAAAAAAAAAATTAGCTAAGTACATAATAGTAGAAAATCTATTTTGTCAACAAAGCACATGACTATTATATTGCACCGAGATAAAAACAGACCGCAATGGAAAGACAAAACTTAAAATTTTATACATGCATCTATAAAATTAGCATCTAAAATAAAAAAGAGTTTTTATCAAAAAAAATATAAGAGTTAAATCTCAAGATAAATATTAAATATAATAGTTTTAATTAATGAAAAAGAAACTAATAATAATGTAGATGACAAAAAACCCACATTTTTTGTTTTTTATTCTTCATATTAATCAGAATCTCCTTGATAAAAAACGTAACTTACATAAAAACTAGGTCTTGAACACATAACTCGAATAGAGAAACGAGAGACACGTTTCTGCTAAATGAGCGAATGAATGTGTAAGTATTTCATTTGCGCTAACTGATTTTGTTTTTTAGGTTGCTTGAGAAACCAAATTCATCTTCATCTGTACAACTAGAGTACCTACACATTCATTTACTCGCTTAGAAAGAATATGTTGAACTCAAGTAGTGTTCAAAACTTAGTTTTCATTCACAATAGTTTATATCTTATTATCAAGAAATTTATTTATTTGATAAATTTTTTTGTGATATATTAAAATAGCCTAAAGCTTAAGTGTTTATCAAGAAATTTCGATTAATATAAAAAAGAAACGAAGATGTGGGATGTTGATAAAAATAATTTTGATTCTCTAAATGTGAGAATTGTGGAGTTTGCAAACCTTACATTAGATGAGCCTGATTTTGAGAAACTGAAAAATTTTCAGAAGAGGCTCGGCGAGTGGTTAACTGAACCTTCGTTTATATACAGCTCCATGCCACACTAATTAACCAGTCCGGTTTAAATTGAGAACTAAAATATTGTCGATAGCCATGCAGTTTTACTGGTTTGTGTTTGTTAGTTGATTTTAAAACCCAATCACTCCGTTTTGTTTGGAACAAACAGTGCAAAGTTTTGAGGCCCATGAACTCAGCCCATTAAGAAATATACAACTTGGAGTTCAACATAACTTTATTTGTATAATAAATTTTCCAAAGATACATATTAAGGTATCAATCATAATGGGTTATCATTTAACTCGAGATTATCTGTCAATAAATCTGTAAAGCAACTTGAACATCAAAAACTAAGTTGCACGCGTAGCAACAATTTTAATCTATCACATGCTTTATCTCTGTGTATGTTTATGCACATTGAACCCAGTTTGGCAAATTGGAGCCACTTAATCAACTGACACCAATTCAGCTAGATTGTAAATTGACTATTGTGGATCAAATAAAAATGAAATATCACCAAAAATAAGAAAAAAGGTCAATCAACAAATTTTCTACTTTATTTAACAGTTATAATTCACTAATAAACAATTACGTTCAAAAAACATAACAATGTGTGAGTAGAATGATTAAAAGAATTAACAGTTAAACATAAATTATTGGTCAATGAGTGAGTAGTATATTCATATACGTATGTGACTAACTTTCTGGACAATGGACATACCAATATCCAATAGACAGTCTGTCATATTTTACCTTCTTACATTTCTTTATTAAGTGTTTATATTTTCTTTCTTTTGTGAATCATTTTTCTATAATATGTTGTGCATGAGAATCAGTGTCCAAGTGGAAACTATTAGCTATGTTGGTTAATAATTCTTTTCTATATGTGAAAAGTGAAGCTTCACGACTTATAAGTACGTATATAGAAAGACCCATTCATGCATTATTCAAAAATGATTGAAGATCATCACAAGTTAATTGATTATAAGATATTATTACAAATTTACAACTTGACCATACTCCATGTGTGTTTTTAATTCTCGAGGCACTTTTATGTTCTTGATTATATTTACAACTAATCTAACAATTATAATTCAGCCACAAATTTATGTATATAAAATACAGCTATTTCTGTTGACAAAATTAATGAAGCTCCCATCTGTATACATAAATCCATTTTTCACAAGTTCCAAGACACTATGATGAGTTTACTAATCAATTGATTGTTATTAACATCAAACTCAATCTTATGTTGGAAACCCAATAATAAGAAAGATCTAATGATTTTGTTTCTCTAATTTATTTTTCAACAATATATGATATTTTAACTTGTAATTCACCTAGAATTGATTACTAATGTACATTTTAACAATAATAAGATAAAATCCTCTACTCATGGATCTATTTCTCTATATATAGTTAGATCATCCATAGAAAACAAACATTAGTGATAATTGTTAAATACTTTTGTGCATGTGTGTGTGTGGGTCTCTCTCCATATTAGTGTATGGCTTGACAAAAAAAAAAAGACTTATCAATGTAATGTAGTTGCAATTTACTGGTTTCCAAGATTTGATCAAACTAGATTATCTGTTTACTTAAAGCATTTTCGGCCAATATAATGTAGATCTAAAAAGTCGTTATAACGACTAAGATACAGCTACAAACAAATAGTGTACCATGCATGTTTAACATATTTGCATGATATTCAAAATAAATTGATAAAAATTGGACATATCAATTATATATAACTACATCGACCTTCTTCATGGTCTTTTTAATGCATATTGACATCATTTTGAACGCGGTCTGAAAACATATAGGTGTTGACTGGTTGCAGTTTTTAGAATAGTTTTTGGTTTTTATTTCTCAAAATCTCTGATTTTAGTCAATCAAGTTTTTGAGAAACTAGTTTTCTAAAAAATTTAAAAATAATTTCTACAGCAATTAAACATTCATGATTTTAGTTTTTCTATTCTCCTTAAAATTAGGAAACCCAGTTTTTACAAAACTCAAGTTACTTTTTCTGAAATTCGAAAACCAGATTTTTGAGTTTTTGAAACTAGAATCTATTAACAAAAATTAAAAACTAAAAACTAAAATCAAAAATTAAAAACCAAAAACTAGAATCTAAAAACCAAAAACCAATTCACGACCATAATTTCAAACGTTTAAGACTAACAACTAATTAATATAATCTTCTTCTTTTTTGGACATTTGCATGGATCATATAATCACGGACCTCTTATCATTTAGCGTGTGAATGAAAGTTGGCCGGATAAACATATTTAAAAGTTTATGAGTTTGTATTTATATGATTTTTCCCTAAACTGTTCATACATAGTTAGACCAAATGAAATAATAATATACTATGTAGAACAATAATGTCCATTTTCGGTGAAAAAGGCAAGTTTTGGCTCCGCATACATATATAATAAAAACACCTAGTAGACTTATCCATTACAAGAAAATGTTCATATAGTTACTGAATTATTGGTTGCTATATCTCAATTTCGGTTGCATATTTGAATTTTTGCAACCGTTAGTAACCAATTTTTTTGGTTGCATATTGCTGGTAGCTAAATAACATTTGGTGGTGAGTAGTGGCCAACCGTCACTGTTTAGCAACTGCATCGCAACTAGACAAAATGGTGGCTAAAAGCCACCGAATTGCAACTATTTAATCAGTATCAGTTAGCAACTCTGTTAGCCACTGAAATGTAGTGCCCAATTGGCAACCGAATATAGCCATCAAAACACTGGTGGCTATTTAAATATGGTCACGGTTAGCAACCGAATATATAGTATTTGTTAGTAACTGATGTAGCTACCAACTTATAGTTGCCAATATAGCCACTGATTTGGTAACCAAAGGATGGTATCAATTAGCGACTTATTTAGCCACTAAAAATTAGTTGCTAATTTGCTACCGTTTTAGTCACTAAAATAATGGTTGCTATCTAATAATAGCAACTGTATATGGTGGTAGCAAAAAAAATTTGGCCATTGTAAAAACAGAATTAAAATTAGTAATTTTTCTTTAAATATTAGTTTTATTTATTGAAATCAAAATGTAATCAACCAAAAAATAAAACATAATCTAAATAATTAATAATTAAAAGGATTCATGATACAACTTAATTTCAAAATACTAGCCAATTACATATAACCGATTAAATACAAAAAATGTTAGCCTAAACTAGCATAAGCCTACGTTAACTTAGTCCCAAAATATAGAATTTTCAGCAAATATTAAGCCTAGTTTTTACAATAAAAGTTAGCTGACTTTCATAAGTTCTAGTGAAAGAGAAAGACATAGAAGTGAATAACTTAAGCATCAATTTTATAATCACCTACACTCACATCCAAATGAAGTCCACGAGAGTGTGGAGGAGTTGGTTGAGTTGTTGGCCTAGATGGAGGAGTTGGTGTAGTTGCACCTCTTGTTAGTTTTTAACAAGATGATCAAGAGAAGCTTTTATTGTGTTAAACTTTTAACCAAGGCTGGAAACATGTGATTCAAGAGAATAGACTGTCTCCTTCATTTGTGCAAACTTTGTCGCCAAATTAACTTGAGTTGAATGGTATGGTGTAGACATTTTAGACGACTCACCTTGATTAAACTGAATTAAGCCTAGACCAAATCGATAACATTTGACAATGGGAACATGCTATTCAAAATAGAAAATGTGACAAACATGAATCAGTTAAACAATTATAACTTGAATTCAATATTAAAAACAAAAAGAAAAAATATACCACCTCAAAGAAAGCCTTATTCAAAAGAATTGGAGTTGGTGTTGAAACATTGGATACTTCTTCACTATCTTCCGAATCAATACTATGTGTTGACATTTTAGTTGCCAAGTTACGAACATCCACAAATACCTTCTCAGCTTTCTTGTCCACAAAAGTACCCTTTGAATTTGTGTGAGTCCACTTGATCAAATCTAGAATTGATGGCATAACACCATTGTTTGCCTCAGCCTAAAAAAATAGACATATTGTGAAACATAAAACCACACAATTATGCATTTTAAGTAAAATCAGAAACTATCAAATTAAAATAACATTCTTTTTACCATTTCAAATTGAATTTTGGCAAATGGCTTTGAACCTGCAGTGTGGCAATGCTTTCCAAGACCATCTCACTCAGATTTTCTTGCATCACTACAGATTCTGGACTTTTTCATGGCTGCAGGTGTGTCCCAACGTTTTAACAACAGCTCCCAACTATCAACATTCACAAAATCCGGTTTGACTCTATCTCGTTTTCCTTTGCTAATCAAGTTCTTGATTAACTCCCGAAGCTGCTTGCGGTATAATTTGACAACAAGATCATGATGTTCCATTTCCCAGTAATAGCGTTGCTGAAATTTTTTAAAAACAAATTAGATGCAAAACCAGCAAGTGATCATAAAAAAAATAACAGATTTTGGAGTATAAACATACCGCAAACTTTGACTACCATTGAACTTGTTGTTCTGCTGGAACAACTTTTAGACAACTCCATACACCACTGTAATCATTTTGGTATATGGAACTGATATCAAGCCTAACACAATCGTCAAGTCCAAACCTAACAAACATAGAGGATAACATCAAAGTTATATTAGAGAAAAAAAAGTGATAAAATCAACTAATAAAGAGAAAACAAGATTAGTTACAGGACAAGATAAGTTACAGGACAAACAATTTTTGACAAACAAAGAACAAAGAATTTACTTCCTTTTGGTTCTTTGTTTTAAAACATTCTGAAAATGAGCAGGAGGAACACGATAAGCTTGCTGTTGGAAAGTTAACATGGCAAGATTACAAGAAAATGGATTTCACTCAGTGTGTAAGTAAATTAAGAAGCATTAAACAAAGCTAAAATTAGAACCTAACAACAATTTTAAAAGTGAAATATAAACTAAATTAAGAAAATCCAATTCAACTACAAGCAAACGAAGCTAAAATTATTTCGCCTGTAACCATTTCATAAGCTTCACAAAAACAAAACAAAAGTTTGAAATCTAAAATAAAAATATGAATAAACTTACGTAATCTCTGCACCACTCAGCAAACTGTAGATCTTTTGCATCATTGATGGCATCATCAGTAATATTTGGATTGTACAAACACAAATAGTCTTTAAATACCTATAATATGTATATTAATTTAATTAATCTAATTTAATTAAATATAATATAAATTAATAAATTGAAAACAATATAAACTATTTACCTTTCATCTGGGGCAATCTCCTCACAATTTAATAGTAAAAATGTTTGAAGCACATGAGCATCTTGATCTGTAAGCCAGCCTTGCACACATTTTCCACTAACACGGCCAATGGGCTGAAAAGACTCGGAATACCAAGATGTGTGTAGCTCATTTGAATATTGCATTCCATTACATTCCCTTTTCCAATTCTATTATTTGGAAAATAATGCGCCTGGAAGTAAGACGTTTTTTCATTAACACACTTTGCGACAATGGATCCTCCAATTCGTGCTTTGTTTTTTGTTTTCTTCTTCAAATGAGCCATAAATCGCTCAAATGGATACATCCACCTGTATTGTACTAGGCCTCCTAATCGAGCTTTGTCGGGCAAGTAAATTGGAAGATGCTCCATCACATCAAAAAACGATGGAGGAAATATCTTTTTCCAGATTACATATCTTAACTGCTATATTTTCTTGCATCATGACCACATCATCAATCTTCAGTGTCTTCCCACACAAATCTCGGAAAAAAAAAGCAATATCTAGATTCAAAAATCAAAAATCAAATTTACAAATGTTAGCTAAATATTATTTTAATTACTCAACAAAATTATATATATATATAAATAATTATATATATGAAACTATACTTATTATTAAATATTATTTAAACATTTAAAAGTAAGTATGTAAAATATATATACCTGATATCGCTGTGTGTACATTGTTTGGAAGAAGCTCTGCAAATGCAATCGGGAGTATACGTTGCATAATCACGTGGCAATCATGACTTTTTAGTCCACTAAGTTCGGCATTATGAATGTTAACACAACTGGAAATGTTTAAAACATAACCGTCTGGGAACTTTATTTCATTTTGCATCTACTTCAAGAAAATATCTTTGGCTTCTTTCGATAATCTGAAAATCGGTACTAGGGCTTTTCCATTTGGTAGAAGCTCTAAATCCTACCGCCTACAAATAGCTGGTAAATCCTCCCTCAATTTCAAATTTTCTTTCATCTTCTTAGGCACATTCATAACCGTGTTCAGCAAATTGTCACAAAAGTTCTTCACAATATGCATCACATCGAGACAATGGCGAAGAAGTTGATACTTCCAATATGGCAAATCCCAAAATATACTCTTCTTCACCCAATTATGATAGTCGCCATAACCTGCTGTGTTTTCATGACCATTCCCTCCACATTCCACGGTTCTTTTCAAACCCTCAACTTGGTTGATCCTCTCGTTGTACACTTCTTCACCTGTCAACCAACTTGGACGCATGTCTTCAATCATTGTATTTTTACGAAAAGCTCTGACATTCTTTCGGTAAGGATGATCAATTGGCAAAAATGCATGATGAAAATCAAACCAACAATGTTTCTGACCGTTACGCAACCAAAAATTTTTTGTCTCATCTTGACAATGTGGACATGCTAATCAACCATGAGTTGACCACCCAGATAGCATAGTGTATGTCAGAAAATCACTAATCGTGCACATCAATGCAGCGTACATCCTAAAATTTTGCTTCTTAGACACAACATATGTTTCTACTCCATTTATCCATAAATCTTTTAGCTCCTCTATCAATGGCTGCAAAAATATATATAAACTTTTCTTTGGATGCTTTAGGCCGGGAACTAAACTGATAGGAATAAATATTCCCTCTTCATGCACATACCAGGTGGCAAATTATATGGAGTGACTATAACAGGCCATATAGAATGATTCTTACTATGCATTCCCCCAGGTTTAAATCCATCTGTCGATAATCCTAGATAGACATTCTGAGGTTCTGAGGCAAAATTAGGATATACATGGTTAAAATGCTTCCATGCAGCACCGTCTGAAGGATGTTGCATCTCCCCTTCTGGAGTTACATGTTCAGTATGCCATCTCATATGTGATGCTGTCTTCTCTGATTGGTACAACCGTTTTAATCTATTACCAATAGGAAGATAAAACATTCTTTGCTTCGGAATCTTCTTCCCACCACCTTGTCTAGAATGATACTGATCCTTTCGGCAGAAACGACATTTCATCAATAATCTCTCAGAACCCTTCCAACATAACATCAATAATCTTCACAAACATCAATCTTGTAATATGGCATCCCTAATGCTTTTGTCATCTTCTTCGTCTCGTAGTACGATTTTGAAGCTTTATTACCTACTGGTAAATACCGTTTGAACCCTTGCGATATATCATCCATGCAAGTCTGTGAAAGATTATGCTCTGTCTTTACATTCATGAGAAAAGCTGACAAAGACAATGCAAACAATCCTTCAACACATCCCTCGTATATGGGTTCTTTTGTAGCCGCCAATATCTGAAAAAATTGATTAGAATCACGAATTGGCTCCTCCTCAATTGGTTGGTTTTCCCTTTGAATTCCTGGAAATACATCATGTACCATGTGTACATACATATTTGAGTCATGTCCTTGGCCACTAGTATCTTCATACATTGTGAATGAAGGTGCATCTTCAGGTGGAATGGCACTCGTTGAAGATTCTCCGCCAACACTTTCTCCATGGGATGTCCACAAGTAGTAGTTTTCCATGAAACTCCTTTGATATAAGTGATTCCCCACAGTATTTGCATCCCAACACTTCCGATTTTTACATCGAGTACACGAACACAACATTGTATTTCTTTCGATGTAAGACTCCAAATTTTGTGCACATAAAAAAATTGACTTCAAACCTTCAAGATACACATCCGAAACACCATGATTCACCGGATCTAACCTCTCATACATCCACTCCCTTTCATTTAGTAAATTTCGTGTGAAAGACATCTTAACAAAACATATTATTTTGAGTGAGTTGTGATGAAAAATGAAGATAATCTGTTTGTTATATAGAAAACGTGGCCACCGATTAGCAACTGGAAAAATCGGTAGCAAACCAAAATATATCTGTTAATGCCTAACGGCCATAAAGATATTTTCAGTCGCCACCAATAGCGACTGCTAAAAACGGTGGCGAAACGAATATAGCCATTAATGCCTAACAGTCATAAGGATATTTTCACATAGCCACTGATCGTGACTGCTGAAAACGGTGGCGAACTTAATATATCCATTAATATCTAACAGTAATAAATATATTTGTTATATAGCCATTGATAGCTACCGTTATAGCGACCACAACGATAGTAGCAAACAACATATTGTATAGCCACTAATATAGCCACCGTTTTATAGTATCTAACATAAAATATTATTAAAATATTAGAAATGGTTGGCTACGGTTATTTCCGTATCTAATCAATGGCTATTTCGCTACTGATTGCTCACCGATATGCTTTGGTTGCTAATTAGCCACTGATTGTCACCCATTCGCTACCAATTTTTTTAAAAAAATTATGGTTGCTACTCAATGACTAATCGGTAGCTGTTTTGAGCCACCGATTATTTCCAGTGGCTAGGCGGTAGCGAATTAAACATTTTCTTGTAGTGATCTTAAGTACTCATTAAGGCTAATTTGTAGTCATTTTAGAACGTATATACGTACAAATTCTCCTTATTATAAAAAAAGACATAGAAAATGATAAAATAGTTGAGAATTTCGAAGATAAATAAATTGAGTGGCAGTGTAGAACTTGTGTTGGCGAGTAGGACAACGTGTTCGTACAAACACGTTTGGAGTATTGTTGCATGTCACAACGCGTTTCGATATATTTTACTTGTATTGTTTTTGGTCTCATTGAAAAAGGAAAAAAGAGTCGTATTATTGATAAAGATTTAACAAAGCTATGGTGGACTTATATTTATTCAAAAGAAAAAAACTACCGTAGAATCAGAAGGTTTGGTTGGAGCGATGATGATACGACTTACCAACTCAATATGTTATTTAGTTAATTCGTTTCTGACAAGTGACAAGAAGAATGAAACATATTCTCGTGGCCTCTTCTCATTGGTCATGAGGATTGAGGAAGATTCAGACTTTTTCGCAAAATCTTTTATAAAAATTATAGCTTTTCACACCAAATCATTAGGGATTAGGATCATATATATAACCCTTCTCAGTTCAGTTGCAAGTTACTACAATGTTCTGATAGTTTTTTTCTTAATCTCTTGTTATTTGTTATGACTTTATTGGTTAATAATGGTTATGGATAATTTTGACTGAATAATGGACAAACCAAAAAATAATTTACATAAACCCACTAAAGCCAAAAAAAAAAGTATTTAGCAATGAGTTAGTATATAAACTTTTTAATTGGTAATTTTGATAAGTGATTAAATCTCTGTTTTCTTTATCGTAGTACAACTTAGTAAATCACGTTAGTTTTATGATGAATACTTAGGGTTTGAATAATTGATGCATTATTGACAAAAAAGAAGAAGGTTCATTTAGTTATACCCTAAACAAATATATCCTTATAATCTAGAACCTATATCGAGAGTCGGATCTGAAGTTTACGAGCCTTCATTCAAAAAACGACATAAAATGTAGATATATTATAATTTAAATAAAATTCATGTCATAAAAAAACCAATAGTATCATAAAAAACTTAACAACTATGTTTCTGAAAATAACTCTTATATTTTTCTCTGTAAAATTATACATCAAAGTTACATACTCAAGATTTTTAAGTACGTATTTTTTTATCGATAACATAATCAATACTTTCAGCTTTTCTTATTACATAGTCGATCATAGGTAACTGTTATCCCCTACACTTTTATTGACATCTTCATCATCTATCGCAGCCATGTACTCTCAATCTCTTCTTGATTTTCACATTTAGTTTAATTCTATATCCTTTATCATTTTTCAAAATTCTCAAAACCTCATCAATTTTATCAACATCCGCAGTTGCTTCTAATTCCTCAATTTCATCAACATCATCAAATCTACAAGAATTTGGTTTTTCTTTTTAAATACCTAAAAAGAGAATTGGATCCATATTTTAGCAATTTTTCAAGTCTTTTCTTTTTTGTTTCTCCTTTTTAGGTTTAAAATACATATATTCTTGATTAACAATAGTATTGATCTTTTTCTTGTAGGAACAGAAGAAAGTAAATATGTAGAATAATTGTGACAAAAAAATGTGTAAAAGGAAAAACAATAAAATATTTTATTTGTTTATTAATTTTGTATAATATTCACATCTTAAAATTTTAGGATCCGTACAATACCTTGATATCAACCTGACATAACTTTCTTTTCCTTTCTTTCAGAAATTTTACAATATGATTAAATATATATATATATATATATATACACACACACATATATACTAGGAAACTTTTCTTTTCTGCACATGCGCGCTTGACATAAATATTTTTAATTTATTTAATTTAAAAATTTTATTATCCTATATATTAGACTTCAAATTTTTAATAATCAATATTACATAAAATACTAAAGATAAAAAAAATATGCTATATGAAAAAAAAATTTGTAAACAGAAAATTTCTAAGAGGTAAAATATAATATTATCAATTTTATAAAATAATATATTAAATAAATATTTTAATTAACTTCTTATTTAACAAAAAATATTATATATATGAAATTTTTTTTCAATACTTTCATATATTTTGAATACAACTAAAAGATTTGTAATCAAAAATTTGATAAATATATTATTTTAATCTTCATACAATTTTAAACTAATTTCTTTCTATATCAAAACTATCTCAATTGATTTAAGTGATCTTCATAATCTCACAATTTTCTTACTCATAAATTCATGTCCCCTAATGTTGGAGGTGGATCCGAGATCCTACTTCAGTCCACGGAAAACAATGGGCAAAATACTAAACATTAAACTCGGTAGGAATATCAAAGTCTCAACTCGAACATCTTGAGTATACTTGGAAGAATTCTTTCTCGGAAGTGCTCTAAGTTTGGAGGAAGTTGGACGACACGTCATCAAACAGAGAAATGAAAATTTTCCTATTCTGATACAGAAAATTTTCGGAAATCTAGCTAGAATCGTCAGGATAAGATCATATCTAGACAATTGTAATATTTCCTTTTTGGCAAAATACTTTGTAACCGCCTCTATGATCTATAAATAGAGGAGCATATCCTTCAAACAAATGACCAGCTTTTTGGACGTACACATTAAGCTAATAAACCCTATTCGGCAATCATCTTTGCTTGGCAATATACTTCTTCCCTCCAAATTCAAAAAGAGTCATTGCCCTTTTCTTCCCCCTTTAATCACAATTTCGAATTTAGAGTCCATTGTGCTAGACTCGAATCGAATAGTTGGCGCCGTCTATGGGGAGACATCGAAGGACTTCTTTACACAAGGGAAAGGAGTACACACCAAGAAAGGATAGTGGAAGATGAATTTACCATCAACTCACTGGAAAGGAGGGATCCTAGCCTCCAAGAACGCATTGATCCGACTCTCGGATCACCTTTGAAATCTGTTCAAACTCGGTAGGAGAATCGAGAAGAATCTCGAGAAGTTATTGTTCTCCCCGGTCCACCTGAAGGGCCACCATCGATCGAGAACTTGGTGCGCAATTTGATAGCATAATACAAAGCTTCTGACCGAAGAAACGTGGAGAGAATCGGTGGAATTGAGTCTCAGATAAATAATGGTAGTCTCCCGTCTGCACAAACCAACATGCCACATGGAGAAGTATTAGCCAGCGTGCAGAGGAACCTATTCGGAGGAGTACCGAGTCCGCAACCAGCTAACGTCTCTAGACCGGGATAATCTGTGACGCAAAACATGCCACGACAGCACGCGCCGCAAACCCTAGACGCGACAACTGTATTCAGAATGATGGAAGACATGAGGTCTCAATTCCATCAAGCTACAAGCTCGGTACCCGAGATTGGGTGAATTCTGGCTCAAGCTTGAAACTCGGCAGTCGCACCAAGACTAAAAATGGTCTTGCTAAATCGAGGACCAAGACTAAGATGTCCTTCATATGACGGGACAACTGACCCAGTAGAGTTCATAAGCGCCTTCAACGTCATGATGAATGGAATGAATTACAATTCCAACCAAGAGGATGCCGCTTACTATCAACTCTTTGCCGAGAACCTAACCGGCGATGCTTTGGTATGGTTCGCCAAGTTACCTACGGAGTCGATTGAGAGCTTCAATCAACTTGTCGAGTTTTTCATGAAGCAACACATTCTATTTGTCAACCAAGACAGCTCTACAATGGAGTTAAAGTCCTTAAAGCAATGATTTGACAAGTCTCTAAAGTCGTATCAGGGACGCTTCAAGAAAGTTCTGACTAAAGCTAAAGTCAGTGACGACATGGCCATTGAGGCTCTACGAACTGAAATGGTTACAGATGAGGCCTTGGGGAGACATGTATTTGTGAACCGGCCCAGTACGATCTCGGATGCACTATGTAGAGTAGCAAGGCATGCAGATTATGTGGAGAAAACCAAATCCTCACCAAAACTCAGAAAACTCAGTGAGACTTGGGAGTACAGGAGTCAAAAGAAGAATATCACGAGCTGAGACAGCATAATTATAGAGGAAAAGCAATCTTGCCCACAGCTTTTCATGTCGCCAAAGCTAATAACTTAGTTCGTAGATAGCCGTTCAACAACACTTATAATCGAAGTGAGTATTGTGCATTCCATAATATAACTGGCCATTCCACTTCAAAGTGTAAGCACCTGCAAGCACTACTTGCCAAAAAATTTAGCAAAGATGAGTTAAGTGTCTTGGAAAAAGAGACTCAAAAGTTTAAATCGCAAAAACGGAAAGAAGCCAAGTTGCGAGAAGCAGCTTACAAAGCGGCAAGTTAAAATGGGAACACCAAAGAAAAATGGCAAAAACAAGAGGAAGAGACCAATGAACAAGGATCTCCACGAGTGAAAGTCAACATAATCATGGGAGGATTACAATTTTGTGATGACACTATAAGGTCGATCAAAAAATACGAACGAAAGGTTGTAGCAACGGTAAACCTCAAACCAGTCACTAAGAATTTGGGAAAGGTGGATTCAGAAGTAACATTCAGAGCCAAGGATATCGAAGGAGTAAGCTTCCCACATAATGACCCGCTAGTCGTAAAATTACGAGTAGAAAAACTGTGATGTATTTTAGATTCTCAAAGATATTGTAAGTTATGTGGACTTAATCTTCAAAGAGACATTGGAAAAAATGGCGTTACCAGACGTTCGACTCAAACCGGTTGAAAGAACACTAACTGTGTTCGATGGAAGTACGACCAATGCAATCGAAACGGTCAAGTTAGCAATCCGAATTTCTGGAATTACGAGATTGATCAAGTTCTTAGTAGTGGATAAACCGCAATCTACAACATAATCCTAGTAACGCCATGGATTCACGTGATGAAAGCAATCTTATCAAGTTACTATCAATGTGTAAAAATCTCGACGGACAAAGGAGTTTACACACTTCAAGGAGATCAAAAGATGTCTCGGACTTGCTTTATCGCCGAGTTAAAGTTACAAAACAAGTCATGCATGATCACAACATTCGTGAGAAGTAAAGCATTATCAAAACCTCCCATTCCCAAGAAACCATATCAATCATCTGTTGAACTCGTCAACATTGACTTGACGGACTCATTAAAATGCGTAAGCATTGAAGTCGACTTGAGTAAACCGATCTAAGACAAATTGATCCAACTTCTGGAGAAAAATGTGACAACATTCGCATGGACAGCCAAAGATATGCCTGAAATCAATTCAAAGATTGCAAGCCACCGGTTGAATGTCAATCTGACATACAAACCGATCAAGCAAAAAATGAGAAAGCTAAGGCCGTAAAGGACAAAAGCCGTAATTGACAAAGTTAAAAAGTTGACCGACGCTGGGTCCATTGTCGAAGTTCAAATACCCGGAGTGGCTACCTAACCCGGTTGTTGTCCCCAAGAAAAATGGGAAGTGGGGAGTCTGCATGGATTTTACCAACCTGAACAATGCTTGTCCAAAGGATAGTTTCCCTTTACCAAACATCGACCAAATTGTCGAAGCAACGGCTGGAAATGAACTTCTTTCGTTCATCGACGCTTTCTCAAGGTATAATTAAATTCAAATGCATTTCGAAGACTTGGAGAAAACTTCGTTCATCACAGAGAGAGAAATTTATTGCTACAAAGTCATGTTGTTCGGTCTAGATACTCAACTACAGAGAAACTCGCCCTAGCATTTGTAACCTCGGTAAGAAAGCTATGACCTTACTTTCAGTCTCATACAATCATTGTGTTAACGAATCATCTGCTACGAACGATACTACATAGTTCAAACCAATCATGAAGATTGACTAAATGCGCTATTGAGATAAGCGAGTACGATATCGAGTTTAAAGGAAGAACAAGCACAAAGTCTCAAGTACTAGCTGACTTCCTAATTGAATTGTCTCCCGACTTGGAATCTTTAGAATTGGACAAAGTTCTTCGAACTTGGAGAATTTACGTTGATGGATCATCATCTCAACATGGATCAGGAGTTGGAATCCGACTAGAAAGCCCAACTGGAGAGGTCTTAGAGCAATCGTTTTAACTTGTGTTTCCAGCGTCAAACAATGAAGCCGAATATGAAGCGTTGATAGCGGGGATTAGGCTAGCCAAAAAAAATTACAGCAACTAATGTAGAGTGTTTTTGCGAGTCTCAGTTAGTAGTTAACCAAGTAAACGGAGGTTATGATACAAAGAATAACATAATGGAAGCTTATCTCAAAGTCGTCAATGAGTTGGCAAAAGATTTAAAATTCAAAATCAAACAAATTTCTCGATCTGAAAATACTTTGGCCAACGCCTTGGCAGCTTTAGCATCTACAATGGATCATATTCAAAGGTGAATTATACTAGTCGAAAGTATAAATCGACCTAGTATAAGTCTACCAAAAGGATGCCTCGAACTCGTCTCGGTAATTACCGACAACGCAGAAGATTTTGACACCTAGATGCCATATTGAGCAACCTAGTGTATAGAGGATTGATTGGGGAGATGAGATCCTCGCATACATTATGGATAGAGAGACTCCAGAAGACAGATGGGCAGCTCGCCAACTCAAGGCCAAATACGCTTTCTACGCCCAAATCGATGGAAAGTTATATTGGGGAAGCACAAATGGAATTCTCCTTACTTGCATCCACGGTGACGAGATCAACGAAATCATAAAAAGTACATATGATAGAGCCAATGAAAATCACAACAGCGGAAGATCACTTGTGCACAAAATTCAAACTCTTGGATACTATTGGCCAACTATGGCAAATGATTGCGCACAATATGCAGCTAAGTGCGACATGTGTCACCGGCATGGACACATCATATGTGCTTCGACTGAAGAGATGACTTCGGCAATCATGCCATATCCATTCATGTGGTGGGCAATGGATATAGTTGGGCTATTACCTTCATCTCGACAAAAACGCTTCATGCTTGTCATGACGGATTACTTCTGAAAATCGGTTGAAGCAGAGACTTACTCTCACATTAAGAATAGAGACATAGTCAAGTTCGTATGGAAGAACATCTGCCGACATGGGCTAACCTTATGAGAATGTGACATGCAACAGATCTCAATTCAACTTAGCAAAGTTCACTAACGTTTGCTCTCGATGGAACATCCGAGTAAGCAAGTCAACTCCATGAAACCCGCAAGGAAACGGATAAGCAGAAGTGACAAACAAGCAGATATTAGATGGAATCAAGGAAAGACTTATGGATAAGAAAGGGAATTGGGCTTCCGAGTTGGATGGTGTATTATGGTCACCTCGGACAATGCCTAGATGTTCAACATGATGAACTCCTTTTTCCCTCTCTCACGGAATGGAAGTGATGGCTCCAGCTGAAGTAAAGGTCCCAATTTTGCGTCAAGAACGTTTTTCTAAAAATGAAAGTTTAAACAATGAAGCAATGGAAACTAGTATTGACGACTTTGTAGAAGAACGCGATGAAGCACTTCTCCGGGTACATAACTACCAACAACAAGCTGCAAAATACTACAACAAGAAGCTTCGAGGATGACACTTCACAGTAGGAGATTTGGTACTCATAAAAGTGTATGAAAACACAGCTGATTTTAACGCCAGAAAACTCGGCGCCAATTGGGAAGAGCCATACATTATTTGTAAAGTCGTAAAACCAGGAGTTTACGAGATCGCGACTATGGAAGGAGAGATGATTCCACGAAGTTGGAATTTCATCAACTTGAAATGCTAGTACTATTGAAGATGCGCCAACTCGGCGAATGCATCTTTATCTACTTAATTATCTAATCAAAACTACGTTTTGGCTCTATCCCTGCGGGGTATGTAGGTAGCCTTCGGGTGCAGCTAAAACTAAATAAAAATTTTATAAGTTCCCTTCACGGGTTCGTTAAAAAAAAATAGGTTACACCCTAAACCCCAAAAAAGATGAGATTAAATTCTCACAAAAAAAACGAAGCACTAGCTTCATACAGATTTACCGAGATTAATTTCTCAAAAAGAAGACAAAGCATAGTTTTGTACAGATTTCTCGAAGTTAAATCGTCGATAAAGACGAAACATAGCTTCATACAGATTGGCTGAGATTAATTTCACGAAAAAGCCAAATCATAACTTTGTATAGATTGGCTGCGATTAATTTCTCAAAAAAAGGTAAACCATAGCTTTGTACAGATTAATCAAGATTTATTTCTCGAAAAAAGACAACGTATAGCTTTGTACAAATTTCCCGAGATTGAATCTTTGATAAAGACGAAATATAGTTTCGTACAGAATTACGAGATCAGATTCTCACGAAAGACAAAGCATAGCTTTGTACAGATTTTCTGAGTTTGAATCCTCGATAAAAATGAAACATAGTTTCGTACAGATTTACGAGATTAAGTTCTTAATAAAGACAGAAGATAGTTCTGTACAGATAATCGAGAATATACTCTCTACAAAATTCCTTCAAAGATCATCTCCGAGATCAAAATTCTTGAAATTCAAACTCAGTCTTAAAATCTCAATTTTAAAAGCCATACACTGAAGGTTCTCTTCCTAACAAATAGGATCAAACTCTCAAACTTAGAAAAAACCTTAACTAACACGCGAAAACAAGAAAAGATCTCGGGAATTAAAATTCACATTCATCCAGATATCATCCAAAATTACGAGTCAATCTTTTTAACGAATTCTCATGTTCAGATTTCAAAGTTGTAATCAGATTTGAATATCATATTAACAAAATAACAACATTGTTCATTATATAGGTAAATAATTATAAGGCAAACACCGATTACAAGAATCAAAGAGATGATTAAGAAAAAGCCGAACTACGGTTACAAGAATCAAAGAGATGACTTATAAAAAGTCAAACATCGATTACAAGAATCAAAGAGATGATTAAGAAAAAGTCGAATGACGGTTACAAGAATCAAAGAGAAGGCTCTGAAAAATACCGAGAAGAAACTACAAGAAACAGACAAAGGAAAAACTAATTCCCAGTCTGAATGTTGATGTTCGAAGCTTCACCAATCTCGAACACCAGAATGACCAAGTCTCTAGGAAGCCAACGGCGTCAAGTTCTCCTTGTTGAAAATTTCCTTGAACTCATTCGCCTTAGCAGTCATCAATTCCATAACTGCTGCAGGGATGTTGACGCCTCGACCGGAAAGCAGTTCGTGAAGATTAGTTGACCCAAGATATTGGGCATAAGACAGCCGGGCCTTTAATTTCACGTTCAAGTCGTTAAACCGAGCAACAATTCAGTTGAAGCGCTTGAAATTGATCATGAAGATCTTGGAAGATCTTCTTCTTCTCGTCACTCAGAACCTGGCGGAGTCGGGAGTCAAAATTCTCCTTCATGGAGTCCAACTCGGTCTAAGGCCCTTGGAGCTTGTCATTGGCATTCTCGGTGGATTTGAAGGCGATGTTCCAATTAGACTCGACACAGCTAAGCGACTCCGTCAAAGTCGTATTCTGTTCCACCAACCGAAGAACATTTTCACGCTGTACCTTCAACTCGTCTTTGACGCGAGCGAGTTCTTCTTCGGTAGCGATAAGTCTGGATCTGGCCTGCACCGCTTCGAGATGAGATTGGCCAGCTCGGCCAGCGAGGTTAGAATTCCTCTGGGCATTTCTATCCAGGTTGGCGCAGAACCTCTCGCGCTCCAACATAATACTTTTTAAGAAGGCGATAAACTACAGAGACTTCAATAAACCAAAAGTTAGAAGACTTAAAGAAGAAACAACAACGACATCGAACTCGAAAAAAAAACTCACCCGGAACAGCAAGTATGCAGCCTCTTCATACTCCTCCCGATTCTCCATTTGATATGGAGATGGGAGACGCTCTAATGAAGTTATGATCTGATGCATCAGATCAGCATACTCTATTCAGAATTCCAAAATTGATCTCGGATCGGAGTGGTTGTAGGAGTTGCGGACGTCAAGAGCCCCCATTCCTGTCCCTCGAGAAACGTTGGAAGACTCGACCCGGGTAACGACTCCATGGGAAGTGATCCTAGGCGGATCAGCCCTTGACCTTTTTACAGGTTGTGAAGTTCCTTGACTGGAACCTGAGGGGACTTCGACAATATCACAAGGCGGAGCAGTAGAAGATCTAGTAACCCTAGAGGATCCTCCAGAAGGACGAACATCCATCCCGTCAAGAGCAGCGTTCAAACCCTCTTCGATATTTGGGAGTCTAAAATCGTCAAGACCCATTTTCGTTTAAAGATTAAAGATTTGAGATAAAGCTTAAAAATTCGGAAGTCGGAAGATAACTTTGGAGAAGAAACGAGAACATAGTTAGAGAAGCTTATTCGCAGGAATGAGGTGAACGGTAAAAGAAGGATGACGCGGTATTTATAGAAATTTAATGGAAGCCGAAACGACACCAAACAGTAATTATTATTCAACAGGTGAAAAACGAGGGAACCGCTTGATTAACCCAATGCTGACACATGGACCAAAAATTCTAGAAGCAGGTAACTTCCCGACACAAAAATTCCGCTATAATTTTCTGAGTCTAGGGGAAAAATTGTTGGAGATGGATCCGAGATCCTACTTTGGTCCACGGGAAACAATGGGCAAAATTCTAAACATTGAACTCGGCATGAATATCGAAGTCTCAACTCGGACATCTTCAGTATACTCGGAAGTGCGCTAAGCTTGGAGAAAGTCGGACGACACGTCATCAAACAGAGAAATGGAAATTTTCCTATTCTGATATGGAAAATTTCCGGAAATCTAGCTAGAATATTCTGGATAAAATCATATCTAGACAATTTTAATATTTCTTTCTGGAAAAATATTTTGTACTGCCTCTATGATCTAATAATAGAGGAGCAGATTTTTCAAACAAAGGATCGGCTTTTTGGACATACACATTAAGCTAATAAACCCTATTCGGCAATCATCTTTGCTTTGCAATATACTTCCTCCCTCCAAATTCTAAAAGAGTCCTTGCCCTTTTCTTCCCTCTTTAATCAGAATTTCGGATTTAGCTCCATTTGTGATAGAACCGGTTCGAACACCTAAAAATATATTAAAAAATTAAATGATCACCACGTATTGGTTGAGTAGACTTCTGAATACCTTTTTCATCCACTTATCAAATATTATTTATATTATTAGTTTATCTTTCTATAATTTTTTTTTCTTTACTATAATATGTTTCTCCAACATAATTATCATGTTTTTTGGAATAAAATTAAAAAAAATTGTAATTCAAAATTTTATAATACATATTATTTTAATTTACCCACTATTTTAAATTAAGCTATTTGTCGACCAAAATCATCCCAATTGATTTTGAATGATCGTCATAATCCTACAGTTTTCATCATGATTTTATAATATTTTCTATTAGAATGATTTCTCTGATGAAAATAAATTGAGTATGTAAGTTCTCAACGGTCAACATGAAAATGGAAATTAAAAAATAAACAAAGGACTCTCTAAAAAAAGGAATATCACAAATTCAATGAATATTTGTGATGAATGAAAAATTTATGATGGATTGAAATAAGTAATCTTTGTTTTATATAGAAAAAGATATAATATTCCAATATTCCCGAATTATTAATTATTATGATAACTATGAAAAATATGTATTTATCTTTGATCATATTAAAATTTAAATAATTGAAAAGTATCAAATCAAAACAAAAAAAAAACAAAAAGTTTATTATCTAATTTTTGGATTAATTTTAAATCTTAAGAGAAAGTTATATTTTAAAAAACAATTAAACATATTAATTTTGAAATAAGAAACTAAATTCAAATAAAATAATTTTAATATGTAAAATAAAAAATTTATAAGTAATTTATGTAATTATCTATATTATAAAAATAATTAAATGAAAACAAACCGAAGATAATTTTTGTAATATTTTAGAAAATCTATGTTATTAATTTATTATCAAAATACAATAAATTAATTAATATCAAAATAAAATTAAATTTATATTGTAATATTGTAATTTAATGTTTGGGTAACTATGTAATCAACCACTTTAAAATTAAACGTGGTATTGACACATAAATTTTTTGATAAAAATCACTTCTCTAATAATATATATAAGATATATATATATATATATATGTATTTATATAGGAAAAACTGTCATATTAATATTGGAAATTGCGAAAATCGTTGATTAAACATTGAACTTTGGATGTGGTTGACTAAACCTTCAATATTTTTGTTGACTTTTGAAAGAACCTTCAACTTTGCGTTGACTCGGCCAATTAAATCTTTCGTGAACCTCAAATCAAAACTGACTCCTAAATTGAAAGCCAAAATGGTTTTTGAAAGTTCGATTCTCTTCTTATCTTCGTTTTGAAGAACCCTAAGCTTGATTTGCTCTTTTCTTTCAAGAATGAGCTCAAATTCGTCGGTTTAAAGTATCAAAGATAATATTTTAAACCGATAAATTTGAGCTTATTCTTGAAAGAAAAGAGCAAATCAAGCTTAAGGGTTCTTCAAAACGAAGATAAGAAGATAATCATACTTTCAAAAACTATTTTGGCTTTCTATTTCGTAGTCAATTTTGATTTGAGGTTCGCGAAAGGTTTAATTGGCCGAATCAACGCAAAGTCGAGGGTTTTTACAAAAGTCAACAAAAGTTGAATGTTTAATCAACCACATCCAAATTTCAATGTTTAATCAACGATTTTCGCAACTTCCAATATTATAATGACATTTTCCTTATATATATATTTTATTAAAAAAAATATAATAGCAATGTGATCAGGTCCAACATCAAAGCAATAACAACCAAATAAAAGTTTTATCTTCTTTGTATAATTGGTTTACTTCTGACATGTGATTACCTAATGCACTATACTAGAAATTGCTTTAAAAATAAGTATTCTTAATTGCTTAAAGATTAGATATCATCGAATAGCTGTCATGATCAACATTTGGGATCATTATAGTTGATATGTGTAACAATTTAATGTCTATGGTGCCTTACAAAAGTGATCACAAAACATATCAATGAAGTTTAAATTTTTTACAAACTCACGTATTAATTTGTTTACTGCTATTAAAACTTAAATTTCTTCAGTAAAAATCACATATTAATTCGGACGAAAAAGGGTCATGACTATATAACTATAAGTAGATGATATATTTTATAAATAACATAGATTATGGATCACAATATCGTTTGATGCATGTCTCGTATAATTTCATAAAGATGCTCTCCTTATTAGCCGCACAAACAGTCGCCAAACTCCACTTCTCTTTCACGTTCTCTATTTCAACTTGCATCTTTCTTTATTTAAATCACAACATAACTCAATGATTGGTCCGTAAGATATCATCAACTCTGCTCAAAGATCTTTCCTGTTGCAATTACTAATTAATTACATTTATTTATTCACTACTTAAGGGAATCAATCAATCAATTGGTGACTAAATTTGATTCTATGTTCCTATGAATTCAAACAATGTGTAAATAATCCGTTGGATTGTCACATATGTGAAAGACATAATCCAGCATGATTTTTGAGGCGAATCTATGACATTAAACTAGAAGCATTCAAACATTCATTAATTTCCCAAATTTTAGCATCGAACAAATACTTAATTTTATTGGTAAGAGGGTTAAATATGTATTCATCTCTATGACTTCTTATATCTAAGTTCGACTTCAGGAATCACATATGATTTAGAGTCTGAAGAGGTTTAGATAACAGTATATCTTTCGTACATCTTTTGTATATCTATATTTCGGTTTACTTCTAGTCTTAGTTTAGATAGATATTTACATAAGGTTTTTTTAGTCTCATGTATAAATACCTTGTAAAGTCGATTAATAAAATCAAACAATTTATGTGCCTAATTCTACAAACAGTTCGGACTTTGCAATCAAATTGTTCCTCAACAAAAAAAACATAATTAAAAATTTCACATTGATTAACATTGATTAGTTTGGCTCCATTACAACTTTATAACACTTCCAACCCTCTTGTATCTACAATATATGCATATTGATAACAGAAAGATTAAATTTTGCAATGTAGGTTCATATTAATCCTCAAATTTTCTCACATAAAATAGTTCTCTTCTTCTTGAAAATATAGGTTTTGTAGATTTTAAAGTATATAAGAACATATAAATCACCATAACCATTTTGTTTTGTGCTCATATGTATTGAGATTCAATCAACAGTTTTATTACCGAATCTTAAGCTGGTGGGTTCAATCACATGCAAATTACATTTGTCTATTAGTATTTTTACGTAAGTACACCCATTTGTAAAAACACGTGTGTATAACTCTGTATATATATACGTAAGCATCTACATTTATAATTTAGTTTACATATTGTTTTCTTTATCTTTAACCTGAATTAATTAAACTTAATTAAGTCGTCCTAATGTTATGCTGATTAATTCCCTCTAGTCAGTTGTACTAAGTCCAAACAAACACCAAATCTTTACACAAAATCTTCGTATTGCAATATGCGGGAAAAATTGCGACCATCCAACTTTTTTATATTGCTTAACCATTAATCTGATCTATAACTGGTTATTTCTTTCATTTTTTATGTTGGTTTGATTCCGAAGGAAATGTACAGACTAGATTTATAGTGTGTTATATATGCATACTATGAGCAAATACTGCATTTTTAATGAAATGTGGGAACCAAAATTAAATGAAATATAAATAGCTAATATTGAATTAATTCATCAATTCTCATACTTGAGAACCAAACTACATAGGGAAAATGTCAATAAAATCTTGAATTTTTTATACAATGTTAAAAAAATATGGGCTTTTGAATGGTTGAATTTAATCGTGATTTTTTTTAACGATTAAATCACAAATTTTTGTTGACCGAATCTTGTCTATAATTTTTTCAACAGTCCTTTAAAACTATATTTAAGTTTCTTAATAAACTTCTGTTTTTAATTAACTAAGCTAAACAGAACTTAAGTAACAAAGTTGAAAGGGGTTACAACATACTGTTAACAAAATTAAAGACTGCGTGAAAATGACTTGGTCAACAAAAATTCGTGATTAAATTCAACCATTCCAAAACTCAAGATTTTTTCAACTATTTTTTTAAAGTTCATGGTTTTTGTTACTTTTTAAATATATATATATGTATATATATATTACAAAAAGAGTTATTGTGACAATTGTATCGTGACTAAGAACATTGGTAATAATTTGTGATGTTTTATATACAATTTTTTAGAAATTTTATTTGTTACAAATTTAAATAAATTATTGTGACTATATTCCTGTAACGATTTATGATGTTACTAGATTTATTTGTCACAAATATATTGTGACGTTTTTGTTACCAATATACAAACACTTGTATTGTAACCATTTACAAATCACAATAATATATTTATATTGTGATGAAATATATATTATTGTAACGAAATATTACGTATCAATACAATTTTTTTATACTATATATATATAGTATTTCAGCTGTCCTCACATAAGCAACATATCAACTAAAGATTACAAAATTTTCAATCCACAATATTTTCTAGACAGAGATAAAATTTGGTGATATGTGATTTAAAACTGATATCGCATATGAATATACTATTATGCTTTAGAACTAATTTTGGTACCAACCATTAATGAAAGCAAGCATTTGTTTTGAGAGAGAAAAAAAAACTCAATGTATCTAGGCATCTAGCTATCTCTATGAAATAAATTGCAATCAACTCACAGAAATGGGAAGCAGCAACACTATATTAATTATATGGTTTTGAGGAACTCGTGCTAATTTGTTAATTGTCTTCGAAAGAATTGTTTAAATTATTATTTTTATTCACTTTACTATTGAGTTTGTGAAAGTTTGATTTTGTAACCCATTATTAATCATTTAATCGGGATATGTGGGGTCATCTAAGATCGTCGAAGCACTTATATTCTTGATGAACAAATTGTTGTCAAATTGGAATCATAATCTTGTGTTATGATTGTAAGAATCTGTGTCACGTAGTTCGACTTAACCACTCTTAGATTTCCCAAATATCCTTCCCTATCTTTTTTGCTTCACATATCTTACTACTATCTATAAAGTTGAATGAGTATTATAAATTTATTACAATTCAAATGATTTATGTATGTGTATAGATATTTCTAATCAAATCTTCAAACTGGTTTAGGATTTTTATATTTTGTTGACCAATTACATTCGTATCTTTTAATTTTGAGAAATTGCAAAAATTGACTACATATAAAGTGAAAGTTGACAAAGTAACAAAGATAAAACACAATAAGTTTCTCTTTACTGACAAATGTCATTTTACTCTTATAACACATTGCTAACAATATTATTATTATGTTATTATTTATGTTGTACGTTTATCTTAAAATTTGTACGGTTACATTAAAAATTATCAATGCAAATTATGAGAATCCCTCATAGATTCTCCTTGTTTTATATGTATATATATATATATATATCAAACTTGTTATACATACAAACAAAACATTATCATGCTAACTATAATATTATACATACAAACAAAACATTATATTGCTAAGTCACTAGGGATAAATGAGTAAACGAAATAGATTGGTAATTTTACTTTTGCAATTGTCATTTTCTTAATTATGTACTTATTTATGGTTATTTCACAAATTTATTAATTTTAATACATATAGAAATGTTTTTTGGACAAATGATTAAATGTTCACTCACCTTAATGCGATTCTAGATAATTGTATAGTTTTAGGTGAAAAAATTTAAGGTTTTAGTGAGTTGGATTATAGATATCATCCAATTGTTGAAAATAAATACTTATTAAGATTTTAAAAGTGAATATATATATATATATATATATCTACATAAGTGTTTATATGATACTTGAGTATATTACTAGAGGAAAAAATTAAGTGTTTTTTAGTTACTACTTTACAGCAATATTATTTAATAAATATGTATCACAACAACATGTATAAGATCCAAAACATGCTTAACACTGCGATGACTGCTATCAATTATTGTTGTCTTTTAACAATGTTTATCTTCGATTATAAGTATTGTGTATATGTATAGATTTATGTGGAAGCATGTGTACTTAGAAAGCCTAAGTACGAGAATTAAATTTAATTAAACAAAGTTTTTGATTAGCCGTACGTACCGCCATTATTAGTGACCATCATTATCACCCATCAGGGAGCATACTTTGAGAAATTTATAACTATGTTTTTCGACTATTTATGCAGCCAAAACTTAAATTAAGATTTATACACATAAAATTATTTTGAAATTTTGATCATCAGATAAAGTGTGGTACTTAATTTTTTTATCAACAACATATAATATAATTTATTTTCAAATAATAATCGTATATTAACTTATTTATGCAATGACCTACATTAAACGGTTCGCTCAACAACTCAATGTTTAAGAAATGTAAATTTTTGTTATTTTCCAATATATTTTCATATGTAATAAGTCTAGATTTAATGATATGAATGATAAGTTGAATTCTTCTTAGTATAGTGGTTAGGATGATCCAACTAACGACTTAGACATTTAGGGTTTGATTCTTTTCCTCTCTTTTACCGTTGATAAATTAAATATAAAATTTAAGGAATATGTTTTACGCTATGGGTTGAGCCTTATCGAAAAACTACAATGTAGAATCCATCCGAATAACACTTAAACTTAGAGAGACGATTTATTCTCATATGGTAATCAAAAAAGGATCGAAACTTTATTAATTGTACTCATAAATTAGTATAAAAATATGGTGTAGAAAGATATTAATGAAGTGTATAAGGATAGCCACCCACCCGCTCCTCTCATATAATCGGAATTTCAACCACCGTATTTGGGCTATAGATCTCATCATCTCATTACTAAAGTTTTGTAAAAATTAAATAATTGTATAAATATAATATCGAAAAAAAAAAAAAGAATTGACAAGAGGAGGAAGAAGAAGACACAAGCTAACAGTTGTCCGAAACTGATTTTGGCAAAAGGTGATCTTTGATTTTGCTTACAACATCGAATCACAACATTTAATTTAGTTGTTTCCCCATTTTTTTCATCTATTATATCTTCATTAAATTTTATTAGGTAGTATTCATCTCAGTTTTCCTTTATTATATCCAAACACATAATGTCAAATATACGTATATAGTTTTATATATCATGTATAATTAAAGACTATACTACTGAGGATTCTTATATTTTAGTCGCAGTCATGTAAATCTGAATAAGCAAACCTGTTTTTATCAATAACTCTTTTTAGTGGGCATTCTACAATATACCGACTGTTGAAAATATAGTTAATTGTAAACAAGATTTTTTTAATTGTGATGTAAGAAAGCTCCATTTTGGAGTTAAATTATTACAGACCACTAATCCAAATATTTTGAAACTTTCCCAAAACAAACCATATACTAACCCATATATATACATTACTTACTAGAAAATTATTCTATTTTTACTGGATGAAATGTTAAATAATGTTAAGTTTTAAAATTGATAGTTAATGTTTAATAAAATTTGGTGATCACCCATAGATGAATTACGGAGAAGTTTCTGGATGAAAACAATGTAAAATCAGCCAACTCTCTTACTCTTATCTATTCATGAAATTACAAGTCAATGACAACTTATTTTCCACAATTAAATTTTTCTTATTCTTTACTGAATCTTTCTTATTCTTTACTTAATATAAGTAAAATAATATAAAGTCCAAATTGTCAAAGTCTTTCCTCTATCTCACGTCTACTATATATATACTCCTCCATTAACACAAATCATCAAACTCAAACTCACTTCTCTCTTTCTCCGATTGTTTTCAGAGCTCTAAAACAATGGGTCTTCCTCTAATGATGGAGAGCTCACCAATCAACAACAACAACAACAATAACAACAACGTCGTCGAGCTTTCTCGAGTGGCGGTTTCAGACACACACGGTGAAGACTCACCGTACTTCGCCGGCTGGAAAGCTTACGATGAAAATCCTTACCACGAATTCAATAACCCTTCCGGTGTTATTCAAATGGGTCTAGCCGAGAATCAAGTCTCCTTTGATCTTCTCGAAACTTACTTAGAGAAGAAGAATCAAGACGCTTCGATCTATGGATCAAAAGGAGCACCTAGCTTCCGTGAAAACGCACTGTTTCAAGATTATCACGGTCTTAAATCATTCAGACAAGCCATGGCTAGTTTCATGGAGAAAATTCGAGGAGGTAAAGCTAAATTCAATCCTGACCGTATCGTCCTCACCGCCGGAGCCACCGCAGCTAATGAACTCTTAACTTTCATCCTCGCTAATCCTAACGACGCTCTTCTAGTCCCTACACCTTATTATCCAGGATTCGATAGAGATTTAAGATGGAGAACCGGAGTTAATATCGTTCCGATTCATTGTGACAGCTCCAACAATTTCCAGATAACTCCAGAGGCGCTTGAATCAGCATACCAAACGGCTAGTGACGCAAACATTAGAGTTCGAGGAGTACTCATAACAAACCCATCGAATCCATTAGGTGCGACGGTTCAAAAGAAGGTTCTAGAAGGTCTTCTTGGCTTCTGTGTACGCAAGAACATTCACTTGGTCTCAGACGAGATCTACTCCGGTTCAGTCTTTCACGCCGATGAGTTCACTAGCGTCGCTGAGATCGTAGAGAATATCGATGACGTGTCAGTCAAGGAACGTGTTCACATTGTGTACAGTCTCTCTAAGGATCTTGGTCTCCCTGGTTTCCGAGTTGGGACCATTTACTCTTACAACGATAATGTTGTACGGACTGCAAGAAGGATGTCGAGTTTCACGCTTGTTTCGTCTCAGACACAACACATGTTGGCTTCTATGTTGTCGGATGAAGAATTTA
The DNA here is from genome assembly GCA_900406405.1 of Lepidium africanum. Lineage (NCBI taxonomy): Eukaryota > Viridiplantae > Streptophyta > Magnoliopsida > Brassicales > Brassicaceae > Lepidium > Lepidium africanum. The sequence continues at coordinate 26,719 of OVAX01000752.1, read as the reverse complement.
CAGAGAAGTACATTAGAATCAACAGGGAAAGACTTAGACGACGATACGAGACCATTGTGGAAGGACTTAAGAAGACAGGAATTGAGTGTTTGAAGGGAAACGCAGGATTGTTTTGTTGGATGAATTTGGGTTTCTTGCTTGACACGAATACTAAAGAAGGCGAGCTTGAGCTTTGGGATGTGATCTTAAAGGAGCTAAAGCTGAATATATCTCCGGGATCTTCGTGCCATTGCTCGGAGTTTGGATGGTTTAGGGTTTGTTTTGCGAATATGAGTGAGAACACTTTGGAGATTGCATTGAACAGAATACATGAGTTCATGGACCGACGAAGGAAGTTCTGAAAAGTTAAAAGTATAAAAAAAGTAAATTAAAATCTTTTTATTTAATTTTTGTGTGGTTAATATATCACGAGGGAGGGAAAATTAATTTTTTAGGAAAGAGAAGATGATTAATTGAAAACCAGTGATGTAAAATGGGTTTTCATTTGTTTCTCTTTTCTAGATATTATTGTTTGTTTTCTTGTTTCGGACGAAACAAGTTAATTAATATAATGTGCATTAAGGTTAATGTATTTATGGTCATATACAAGTTGGTTTTTAAAAATAATCCACAAATTTCAATCTATAACTCAACTCTCAAAACTCTTGAGGCAACATGATTTTCAAGAATTGAAACTATCGTGAAACAAAAAAAATGAAAGCATGAACACTTACCACCTGACAAAATAAACTTTACTCATACAAATATTTCTATATAAAATACACACAAACTGACAAACATATCTATTTTCTTGGCATAATTTGTTCAACTAATCAAAATAAAAATGTTTACTGAAAAATAATATTCTGTTTATGTTGGTAAAACAGTGATATACCTCAAAAAACTATTAAGAAAGTCAAATACGAATTTGCTTATGATTTCTTGAAAGTAATATTGACCGGTTTATATGTAATATTCTGTTGACCTTTCTGTCGTAGTTAATAATTATACGTACATTTTTTTTGATAAACTAATATACGTACATTTGTCGTTGTATAACAATAAATTGGTCTAATAAGATAATTTTTCAATGAAGTTATGTCATTGTTGATGTCATGCTTTAAAGAGGTTAATGTTGTTCTGTAGGGTCTTTTCTGTTAATACCACTTCTCTGATACACGGTTTTGATTAGCTCGAACTAATTTTTAAGTGGCTATCAAGTGAGGTATGTATGACGATTTATTATATTCCAGCTCGTGATCTTGATACGCATTTCTTTATAGCTTTTTTTCCAAATTGGATCAACTACTCTAAATAAATAAACAAACTTTCTGCGAAAGAAAACCCTCTAATCGCCATGTTTTACAATTTTATTCGTCTAAAAATACAAGTCCATCATGCAAAAGTTTTTGAATAATTTGCAAAGTAATTTATAGTCATCATTTTTATTTTAAAAGATATTATAAATGATATATCAAATTGAATCATCCTCATGAATGAAAGTCCAAATCTGTGCTACTTTTTTTATATAAAAAAAAACGAAAATAATATATAGGATTGTAAGAGATCATCTAAAACAAATATGAAATTAGCTTATATTCTTATAAGGTAAAAATCATTATTCAATTACTTCCTTCCTTGCTAAAGTCACCAGTTGATTTCGCTTTCTTGGCCAAGTCGAGGTCGTACACCACTTGGGTGAGTAAAAACAAATAAACTAATAGCAAAGACAACTTCTCTAATAAGATAATATAAATAATGCAAATTGCTTTTGCGGGTATTTTTATACACATATTTAATTTTATATCAAAAACAGGGAATGGTTCCTATAGTGTAGAGGTTGCATGAAAATTGAAATGAAACTATAAGCATTTCTTACGTCATGCACCTATGACTAAAGTCGAAAACTATCATATTTGCTATAAGAACTTGTTTAGGAAACTTACTTGTAGATAAAATCATTAGATCGAAATTATACTCGAAATTGTGGATGTTTTTCTATTGCACCAATTCTTCCAAATTGATTAATATTCAATTGTATATAGATACTTTAACTTATGTAGCTTTTTATCTTATGATTTATTACTTTCATCATGTCATGCAAAAATAACTAACATTTTCGTACATACTTTGACTTTTGTAAGATATACTGGTATATTATACTCTATAAAATCCGATAATATTTCCACTTGCAGCTAATTAAGAGAAGTATTTGATTTGACTAATCCTTACAAAAGGAATTCCTATGAATTAATCAAGCTTATTAAAATGGGTTTCCAAAGCGTCAAAGAAATGTTAAGAATTAAAGATTAGTGGACTTTGTATGCATAATCTATTTTTAAAATCAATTAATCACTGATTTGACACTTAGTCTCTTTATTTTGCATGTTTCATGTATTTGTACTTTAATAATTTTGACTTTGTACATACTCATGTCTCGATCAACGTGTCCAGTACAATTTCTAAATTATTCTCTATATTTTAGGTCAAAATTTATTACTTTTTACTGATTAATCCTTTGTTCAATGTGAATTGATCATTCCTCTCCTTCATATCATAATAAATAGTTAAACTTACGAACCAAATATTTAAACCGAATCATTCTTTTAACTCTGGTAAAATCGAATTAACCGGACTGTCGGCAAAAAAAAAAATTGTATTCAAACTGTTTTATTTAGCCCATAACTAAATTTTGGTACCTCTCTTATTTACACGCATTTCGAAGGCTTTGTAAGTGAACACTTTTTGACTTTATATTCTGTGTTTTATAACATTATTGATGATATTTGTTGCTCAAATGGTCAAAAGATTGATATTTATATTTGTAGTTTTGTGACAACTGGTACCAAAACTTTCGTGACAAGTTCAAAGATATAAGACTTTATCAAACTTCCTTACCAACAAAAGAAAAATACAAGAAAGACTCAAATCGATGAACTACTTTTCATACAATTTAAAATGTATTTACCCTAATTATTTAATGAGACTAGTAATCCAAAACAGATATAAATTAGTTCACAAAAACAAAAATGTGAAGAATAAAAACTCGTATTCAATATCCATACACACGTCTAAAATGTATGGTCCAATAATAGTGACCATTCTAACTTTCTTCATGTATCAGAATTTAAATTCTCTTCAATAAAAAAAATTAAAATATGAAAAAAACATTTATACACACGTGTGTCCTTGTCGTTAGGATTTTCCAACTCACTCAATGATACATTTTTGGGTGGTCAAAAGTCAACAGGATAGCTGGAAGAATCTTAGCCGTCAGATGAGTCACTACCTCACACACGGACCACAGTCACAGGCTGGCACCTAAACATGATTGGGCAAGTCTCACGTGTGGACTTATCATCACCGTCTTCATTAATTTTACTACGTTGGTTTCGTCTTCGTGTCGTATTACGAGCTGCTTCGCAATGGAACTTATCTTTACAACTACCTCTAACCTATAAATCTTTACTCTATAAACCAATACACATTATACACTTATGGACCCAACTCTGGTTATGTTAACGTGTTACACGTGTATATCAATTTTTATTACATACTATTTGAATTGGAACTTCTCATGCTTTTTACTAACTAGTATTGTCATAAGTGATGATCATAAGTTCATAACTATGATTAATGTCCGTCTACGTGTTTGAATTATTAATTTTTTATGCTAAAAAGAACTTAATCTTGCAGATAATCTATATACAAATGCTGTTATCTGTATAATTATTGCATCCCTTTTATTATCCTTTTTTATATAATCTTAGATAATGGATCGAGAAAAATAATAAGAATATGACATCACACGTCTGTGGTCCAAAATAATGTGATGACAATGTAGTCAGATTATGCATCTGGTTTGATCAAATATATGATATAATAGTTAGCTAATCATTAACCAAAAATGCGATCCAGAGGCAACTTTAATATTTTTGATTTTGTAATGCAGCTAAGATGTTTGATTAGCGTGCTTAATGAAGATGATATTTACTAATATATTAATAGGGTGCTGAGTGTGTTAGAATGTTGTTACTCACTTAGTGTTTGTATCATTTGATTTTCCTTAAAATTATTGAATATTATGCATAAGTATTGATTGGTGGTGCTCGAAGTTTTATTGAAATGACAATAATTTACACCATATGAATATTCTGTGTTTGAAAATTAGCAACAAGTTTGGTTTATCGGCCCAATTATATTTTGGGTTATTATGGGTTAGTCAAGCCCATATTAGGCCCATGATATTTATTATTCCTGCGGCTGCGATTATCAGAGAAAACCCCCCCGAATAACTCACAAGGCTACAGATTCTGCTGATCCAACTTCGCTCTCCTTCTCCGGTAACTGTGATACATCAGTATTACAATCTCTGCCGCCGGTAACATCAGCAAGGTGAGAGATCTTTAATACGTTTTCCCTTTTTGATTCGAAGTATCATTTCTTCTTTCCCACCTTTCCGTTTTGGGAATTGTATAGATCTGCGCTTTTGGTCACTTACTTTTGATGTGCATTTGATTGAGTGTGGGCCAGCGAAATATATTGTTAATTTCCATGAGGTCTGAGAATTGGAAATGATCTTAACTTTTGATGATTAGGGTTTTGTTTTCGTCGACATTTGTATTAGGGTCGAGTGATTTTGATCTAGTCTTTTTTGTTTCGGAATTGTAATGTGAAATTCTTGTGTATGTTATGTATATTTTTTGACCCGTTATTCTTTAACTTAAAGCATAGAGGCTTTCTAATTTGTACTGTAAATCGCCAGAGATTTAAGAGATGGCATCAAAACTGCTACAACTGAAATCTAAGGCCTGTGAAGCATCTAGGTTTGTGTCCAAGCACGGGACAACCTACTACAAACAGTTGCTAGAGAACAACAAGAAGTATATTCAGGAGCCAGCTACTGTAGAGAAATGCGATGAGTTGTCTAAACAGCTTCTCTACACTCGTCTTGCTAGGTTTGTGGTTTTTCCCCTTTTGCTCTCTAAATCTTATCCTGAGTTCCTTTTTATGTGTTTGTTAAATAGTAAATTGCGTGGTAGTGGGATTTCTCGCAGTTTAGACTTTGATATTCTTAAGTGGTGCTGTTTTATAGCTTTCTTCTTGTAGTAGAAGAAGAAAACTTATATGTTTTTTGTTTGCATCTGTTGTGATTCTGGTGTGAAGGGTAAAATGTGGTTAGTTTTCTGTCTCTTCGGCGGTTGGCTTGATAGTGATCTTGAATGATGCAGATAATCTTGGCTCGTTATCTCTTAGGTTTTGGGATGACTCTCTGAGGAGTCAAAGAATAATAGAACTATACATTCTAGGTTTGATGGTTCTGAAGTATGAACTTAACTTATCACATACCTTTATACGGTGTCTGATTTGCTGCATCTGAACTAGATACGAACACTTCCCTACTTATATATATAGAGAGACCTTGGTTTAGATTTGTTGACAGAATAGTGTTAATCATGACTTCTAGATTTGTTTGAAACCGTAGTCATCCTTTGTTACCGTGACTGACTTGTTTAAGTGGATCGCAGCATTCCCGGGCGCACTGAGTTGTTTTGGAAGGAAGTCGATCACGTGAAGGGCATGTGGAAGAATCGGGCGGATTTGAAGGTGGAAGATGCTGCAATTGCTGCACTTTTTGGTCTAGAATGCTTTGCTTGGTACTGTGCAGGTGAAATTGTAGGAAGAGGCTTCACATTCACTGGCTACTACCCTTGAAGAAACAAAGCAACCCTCCTTAAAACAAACATGTCTTCAAAATTATTAAACGCCAAAATGCCTTTATATTATAAACTGGCGGACAATTCTCGATCTTACGGCTGACACTAGAATCAAAGTTAATCTCTTTCTCTGGATAATTAATATACAAAGTTTTGAAGCTTCAGGCTATAATAATACCAGTGGAGAACATGTTGGCTTTTGTGGTTTGTTTTCAGTTTCAATGATGTGTATGACCATTTATTTTTGTTGCTTACAATAGAGAACAGAAACAAGATTATCGCAAGCATGATCCCTGTCGTGTAGATTCTTCTTCTATCCCACAAAAGGAAGAAAAATCCCATTTTAACAAATGTTGCCTCGTTGAGTCGGTTGGGAGCTATTGCAAGATGCTCCCGTTTTGACAAATGTTGCCTTAGTGAGTTGGTTCATAGCTATTGCAGGATGCTCCCGTTTTGACAAATGTTGTCTTAATGAGTTGGTTCAGGGCTATTGCAGGAAGCTCCCATTTTGACAAATGTTGCCTTAGTGAGTCGGTTCAGAGCCAGAGCTACTTAAGGATGCTCTATTATTTGAAGATCTCTATTATCGCATAAAAACAAAAGTCTAATGATTAGAGGCTAATCCCTGGATAAGCATCACTTGAAATTAGAGTCGGAGATCGTAAACGGAGACTTTCCTCGGGTACTCTCGATCGTTCCCCAGTATAATTCTTCTCTCTGTAACACTTTCGTAGCTAGTGCCTAATGGCGTGATCATTTTTGGATCGTTAGTCGTTGTAGTTTTTCTTTTCTGGATGAGAGTCTTTAAATGGTGAAACTAGTGTTGATTAAGAAGTCAAACAGTTTGCTTAATCAATTAAAGAAGTTAGTTCCAATCAAACATTGTAAATTTCACCAACACGGAATCAATTAAGTACCCTTATACTCTACATAATGACTTCAATTATGCCCTATTTATTGAGCAGATATCTGAGACCTTTTGGGGACGAAGACTGTGATTACAGTGACTATGGATCAAGCCTACCCATCAGATTATACTAAGGGATTGCTGCAGAGTGAAGAACTCTATAACGTGAGCCTACACACATTCATCTCTACGTTTTCTCACACTTCTTCTTCATTTGGCTTTCCATTAAAATCTGTTGCAGTATATATTGCAGACCAGTGTGTACCCACGCGAGCCAGAGCTTTGATGGCTACTGCACCAGACGCTGGTCAGTTAATGGAGATGCTACTGAATCTGGTAAATGCGAGAAAGACGATCGAAGTTGGGGTTTTCACTGGCTATTCTCTTCTGCTCACTGCTCTTACATTACCAGAAGATGGCAAGGTATGTGCATATGACCAAACAGAAAAATAGAGACAGGACTGTTTCCTTGTTTTGCTTCTTTAATGTTTCTGCTGGTACATGAGTTCTACAGGTTATCGCCATTGATGTGAACAGAGACTCGTATGAACTAGGATTGCCAGTTATAAAGAAAGCTGGTGCTGAACACAAAATCGATTTCAGAGAGTCTGAAGCTCTTCCAGTCCTCGACGAGCTTATAAATGATGTATAGCTTCATATCCTTTCTCTGTCTCTTTCACTGTACCTATATTTGCTCAAAGTGTGCACCATTAGTGTTTCCCCATCTGGTTCTCTCTGGACTTCAGTCTCAATGATAATTCAATGAAGGACAAAGGACTGAAAGACCCTTGTCAAGAAATTTGCACACGAAGGATTTCTAGTATTTTTTCACCAATAGGATCAGTTTAGCGACAGAAAGAGAGCAGAATGATTTGATGGTCTTTGTGATTTGATGTTTCGGATGCAGAAAGCGAACGAGGGTGGATTTGATTTTGCATATGTGGATGCAGACAAGGTGAATTATTGCAACTACCATGAGAGGCTTATAAGACTGATTAAGGTTGGTGGGATAATCTTGCATGACAACACTCTATGGGGAGGATCTGTTGCTGAACCCGACTCCTCCACACCTGAGTGGAGGATGGAAGGCAAAAAAGCAACCCTCGAGCTGAACAAGAAACTCTCTGCTGATAAACGTGTGCAGATTTCGCAGGCTGCGCTTGGAGATGGGGTTACTATTAAGCTTTTACGATGCTGTAAGCTTGCAGATGGCATAAATATTTTTAATTTAATAAATTATAAAATTATTATTTTATTTATCAAATATCAAATTTTTAATAATCGATATTACATAAAAACATTGAAAAATAAATTTATATAATATAAAAAATAAATTTCTATAAACAAAAATTTCTTAGACATAAAATATAATATTATCAATTTTACAAAAATAATTTATTAAATACTTATTTTAATTAACTTACCATTTAACTATGATTATGTTATGAAAACTATTTTCATTAGTTTCATGTTTTTTGGAATAAAACTAAAAGATTTGTAATCACAATTTAAAAATTTATATTATTTTAGTTTATACATAAACTTTTCGTATATCATATCTTAATTAATTTTAAATGATCTTCATAATCTTACAAATTTTACTATGATTTATAGCAATCTAGTATTGGATTGCTTTATCTGATGAATATAAATTGAGTATGTAAATTTTTAATGGTCAACATGAAAAATAAATTATATAAACAAAGGACTCTCTAAAACTAAACACTACAAATCGAATGAATGTTTGTGGTGGATGAAAAAATATATGATAGATTAAAATTAGTTATCTTTGCTCAATATAAAATAATATATAATATTTCAATAAAATATAAATTATATTAAAGATAATGATAACTATGAAAAATATGTATTTATTTTTATCATACTAAAATTTTAATAATTGAAAAAGTATTAAACCAAAAAAAAAGTTTCTTATATAATTTTCTGATAATCATATATATTATTTATGAAGTGATTTTTTAAGAATATTTACGTGTCAACAATACGTTTAATTTTAACATGGTTAATTACAGAGTTAGATTAACATTAATTTATTAAGTTGTCTTCACATTAAATTTTGTTTACTTATAATATTTAAATGTTGTGTTACTTTTAATATTTAAATAATAATTTAATTCTTTTTTCAATATAGATAATTAAAATTAAAATTCAGAATTAAAACTGAAATTTATAAAAAGAATATATTAAATTTCGTGGTTGATTACAAAGTTACCCTAACATTAAATTTGGTTTATTTTAATATTAGTTAATTATTTTATTTTAATATAAAGATAATAAAATAGATTTTCTAAACTATTATATAACGTAAAATTATTATATGTTTTTTATTTAATCTTATTTTAATAATAGAAATAATTACATAAATTACTTAGAAATTTTATATTTTACATATAAAACTATTTCGTTTTAATTTAATTTTTTATTTTAAAATTAATATATATATATTTATTTTTAAGAAATATAATTTTCTTTTAAGTCTTAAAATTTCTGAAACTTAGACAAGAATTTTTTTGTTTTTTGTTGTTGTTATAATTCTATCTTCAATTATTTAAAGTTTAATACGATAAAGATAAATACATATTTTTCAATTTTATCATAATCATTACTAATTTTTATTTCTATTGGAATATTATATATTTTTCTATATAAAGCAAAGATAATTAATAATAATTCATCATAAATTTTTTATTCACCACAAACATTCATTCAATTTGTAGTATTTTATTTTTCAGAATGTTTTTTTTATTTATTTTTCATGTTGGTTTTTAAGAATTTACCTACTCAATTTATTTTTATTAGAGAATTCAATCCAGTATTAGATTGATAAAAAATAAGAGTGAAAATTATAAGACTATGAAGATCATTCAAAATTAATTGAGATAGTTTTGGTGGACGATGATGTTAGTTTAAAATTGTGGGTAAACTAAAATAATACGTATTGTTCAATTTTGATTTACAAATTTTGTAATTTTATTCAAAAAAACCATGATAATAATGTTGGAGAATCATATTATAGTAAAAAAAAAAATTTGATAGAAAGATAAAATAATAATATATATAATATTTGAAAAAAGTATTCAGGACTCTATTCAACCAATACGTGGTAATCATTTAATTTTTTTATATGTTTTTAGAGGACATGAATTTATGAGGGTGAAAATTATGAGACTATGAAGATCACTTAAATCAATTGAGATGATATTGATATATGAAAAGTTAGTTTAAAATTGTGTGTAAATTAAAATAATATGTATTTTTATATTTTGATTACAAACTTTTTTGTTTTATTCAAGAATATGAAACTTGAAAAAAGTTCATAACATAATAATATGCATAATATGATTTGTTAAATGATGGGTTAAGTAAATCAATTATTAAATTATTTTTATAACATTGATAATATTGTACTTTAGGTCTTAAAAAAATATATAGAAAACTTTTCTAATAGAAATTTATTTTTTACATATCATATTGATTTTATTTTTAGTGTTTTTATGTAATATCGATTATTAAAAAATTGATACCTAATATATAAAATAATAAAATTTAAAATTATTTATAATATCTTAAAATATATATGTTATTATTAAAATTCCTATCGAAATAAACTAAATTAATTAATATTAAAATAAACTTAATTTTAATGTTAGAAGTAATTTTTTATTTAATGTTAGGTGTTGACACGTAAGCTTTTTATAAAATCCACTTCTCTAATAATAATATAAAATTATCTATATTACCAAAAAAATAAATTATTAAAAAAAACAATATTCAAATAGAAATAAGATTATCAAAGATAAAATAAAAAAACTTAATTAAAAACAATAATTATATGGATTTATGAAATTTTATTTTTATAAATAAATTTTAATATTAATCATGAATTTAAGTGTACTTATATATAAACAAAAAAATTAAGTTATTATTTAAATATTAAAAGTAAACAAAATTTAATATGAAGGTAATTTAGTAATTTAATGTTAGGGTAATTTTGTAATCAATCACGTTAAAATTAAACGTGATGTTGACACGTAAGCTTTTTGATAAAAATCACTTGATGAAAAATATATAGATGTATTGAGTCTCTTGGCAAAATTATATAATTAAGTCAAAGAGGGGCGTTCCGAGAATCGAACTCGGGACCTCTCGCACCCAAAGCGAGAATCATACCACTAGACAAATCGAAACATGGATGATTAGCCTTATATAGTCTTCTCTCTGCTATACGATACTTAAAATTACCAACATATACTCTTAATTGGGCCATTTAAAAGACGACAAGTAAATGAAGAAGCCCATAAAATATACTAGGGTTAGTTCTGGTTCTTAACGAGCGCCGCATATAAGTCTAGTCCTCCTCCGCGACCACCGTCTCTGTATTTCGGCGTTTGTGGAGAGGCAAAGGTACAACCACTCTTCTGTTTCTCTGTCTCGTCTTTATTTCTCGTTTGAAATTCCGGCCATAGGGTTTGTCTTTGTATTCCTTCATTTGACTGGTGATCAAATTGAGTAAAATGAGTATGGAATATACACAGGAGTAGTAGACACATAAAATGGCGGATAAGCAGGGAAGGAAAGAGGAAGTGGTGACTAGAGAGTACACCATTAACCTTCACAGACGCCTTCATAGCTGGTAATTTCCTTAAAATACACAAACACTTTGGTGTTTTGCTTCAAACTTTTGTATTATTGGTTGAAAGTCTCACTAAATGAGCTCTAAGCCAATGTTTTTAATTCGAGTTGTGCACTCAGCTCTCGATGAATGTGATCTTGATAAGTTTGAACATTTTGTGTTGTTAAAAAACAGTACGTTTAAGAAGAAGGCTCCTAATGCGATCAAGGAGATCAGGAAATTTGCTGAGAAGGCTATGGGGACGAAGGATGTGAGAGTGGACGTGAAATTGAACAAGCAGATTTGGAGCAGAGGAATCAGAGGTCCTCCTAGACGGATCAGAGTCCGAGTTGCTCGCAAGAGAAACGATGATGAAGACGCTAAGGAAGAGTTCTTCTCCCTTGTTACTGTTGCTGAGATCCCTGCCGAAGGGCTCTCTGGACTTGGCACTAAAGTCATTGATGAAGAGGATTGAACATTCTTGTGAATTACCTCTTCTTATCACTTTTTCCTGCTTCTGTTTTCCATTCAGTTTTGTTTTGAATTAATCCATCATTACTCAAGAACTAGATTTGAGCGAGACAGAATTTTAGTCTTTTGTCGGAGTCAATATGACTACTTTTGCATAATCGATTAGAGATTAGTATATAGCAATCCTTGCATATGTTTAGCCGTTTGGTTCGATCATGATCATATCTGCATCTGCGAATTCAATTGTGAACCATATTTCAAGTGGATTTGTGAAGATTTTCCACACAGATGGATCAGTCTTTACCTGAATGAATTGGAATCTGCTTCATTATATTGCCTTCGTGACCTAGAGTCTAGTTTGATTAAGTGAAGTGTTTATATAGTATACAAACTGGATCTCAACTTTTGATTTTATTTACAACTAAAGAAAGAATGTTCTCTAAAGTGGACCACTTTGTATCGTTCTACCGTGCTTTATACGCATACATATAGTTCCTTAGTTTTTTCACTTCTTCAGATGATTCCTCTAGTAGATGGTCCACGTACAGACAAGTCCCAGCTCCACTGCAAATTCAGCGAGTAAGTTAATATACATACGCAGGATATATATTCATATACTCAGGAATGCACATACCAAAGTGGCCCAAACGGAAGCCAGATAGCATCCCACCGGAATTTTGGAAGCCTAGAACACCAGTATGAATAGATTATAAGCACAAAGGTACAGAGAGCACAAAATACAAGTAATGGACACGAAATATCCCTATTGTTGATCCAAGATAGATGCCTAACACGGGGATCGATGGTACTATTAATTGCACTTTAATTTATGCACCTCTGGGGCTATACATTGATTTAAGTTGTACCCTAGCTTCTCTAAAATCTAAAAAAAGTAGTAATGATGAAGGTTTGTCAAATGAAAGATGGTATCTGAAACAATGATGTTCAGTATGCTCGCTAGTGTACCTCAGCAAGTAATAAAGCCAAAAGATGGTCAATGCAGATCCAACAACACATGAATACCAGAACCATCGTCTATGATCATTCTTCTTATCTCGTAGCCCAACAATTGAGAGGTAGCAAGCCATGATAGCGATCCATTCTGATCCAAAAATCCAGTGGTAAAAGAGTTATTGTTGTAAAAACGGAAAGATATGCAGCAACTAAATAAATGAATTGAAGATCAAGCACCAAAGCCTTCTAAGGTTTCACGATGATCATAAATTGGTTCTAATAACAACACTAGGAGTTTGATGTACACTAGGTCCCAAAGAACTCAAAATGCCTTCACTCATTCTTCACCATTCTATTCATCTCCTATGAAAAGTTATACTCCGGAACTAAAGCCAGAGATTGACCATGTGAAAGTGTGCATTATGTTAATTAATATCCGTCGATAGTATCTGTTTTTGCCCCATGTTGGTACAAGAGAAGAGGCTACACAGAAACTTCCAAACAAGCTCAGTATTGGTTGTACGACCATATCGAATGATGAAACAAATCAAATCAAAACATGAGTGAAAAGTAAAACAGATAGATGATAGATGCAAGACAAACCAGCTGAAATGACCATCCATGACTTGAGATCTTCCTCGAAGTAGGCATGATACCGCTGGTCGGAAAAAAAATGGCATCATCAAAGAACTCTCGAGATACAGACCGTACAATATACAGTCTTCAAAATAAAAATTGATGAGCAAGAAGTTACGAAGCTCTAAATCCGGAATCTATCATTAAAACAACAATTAACAGTATGAGTTATTAAGTTTAAATTCAACTTAAGATTAAAGAGTTCGCTGCAGCTGAAGACAAGGGATCTGATCTGAAAATTTAGCTGAGAATCCAATATAAGCAAGAATTTTTTTCTATCAGATCTAGGTGCTAGAAGGACAAACAATGCCACACCTAAGGAGGGATTATCATACCAGTTCCCATGGTGAGATGAACTGCTGAAATATGGAGTAAAAGAGAAAAGCTCCATAGCAGATCAGAAGAACCACGAACACACTCTACAAAAGATAAACACGAACTCTAATAAAGTAGAACTCTCCAATTTTGTAGAAATTGGATACAGTTCTTCGATCATACCCTCCATTGCTGACTTTGCTGAGCGTGAGCTTCCTCGAGCGACCGAACATACTCCTCTTGCTCTGCAAAACAACGAAGATAAAGCAAAAGTGTCACGAACTTGCTTGACGAATCAGCCGAAAATACATCCACAGATTGAGGAAAACAGACCTTGCGTATCGATTGGCCGAGAATCAACATCGTCCGAAGTAGGAAGGACGAATTTATCATCATCTTCGTCGCGACGAGTTCTCCGCCATTTTCTTGCTAACTTCTTCATAGACTTTTCCTCAGGGAAAACCAGATTGCAAAATAAGAAAGAAATCGAAATTTACCACAAGGAATTAGGAAACCTTCAACGGCAATAGTCTGCACACCACATTTCATCGAAAGTGTCTGTTGCTTTAACCCATATTTAGTAAGGCCTATCAAAATTGTAGCCCATAAATATTATAAGCTCATTCCTTTCTTTGGCCCAAAAGGTACACGGTAACCACTAATTGTCTATAACCATCGTAATTTAAACCGAAATAATCCAATTCGACACGAGCCAGTAAACTAAACCGGCTTAAGTGAAAAAATTGGTTTGGGTTTGGTTGGTAATGCCTCTGGTGGTTCTAGAGAGCAAAACTCTTTCCAAAACACTTAAATTGAACTAATTCTGCTTTAAATTTATTTTTAGCTTTCATTGCTCTGAAAAACTAATATTTTATTTATGGAATGTTTTTGGTCGTAGAAAACCAAAAACTTAGAACCAAAATTTATGAACTTTACAAATATAAATTTTTACACAAAAAAAACCTAGAGCAAAAATATATACAGCCCAAAAACCTAAAACCAAAATCCTATAACAAAAAAATTAAAAGCTACAATATTTTTTTTCCACAAAATTATAGATAACTTTAAATTAAAGGAAAAGTACTTGAATGACATGTTGAAGATAGTGAGTAGACAATTCGTCATGCATGTGTGGATAAACAAATCGTTAGAATTAAGATATATATATTTATATATATATAAATATAGGCCACGTATTGCTGACTCAATCTCTAAAACCAATTTAAGAACATTTTGACTTGTACACGCTATATTCAAGCGAACGCATTTATGTACTTTTCAATTCAAGATTATCTTGGTAAACGTGATTTAGGTAAAACAATACAGCAAATATGGAAATGATCAGATTCTTACCTAAAACCAGTCACTAATATAGCAGAAATTATTACCAGAAAATCAAATTACTCACTAATCATCAATTTTCTTATCGTAAACTCTGGATGATATAAATAAGAAACAAAATTGGATTTTCTCCAGATAATGATATAAATAATTATAAAAGCAAGATTGGATTTTCTCCAGATAATGGGGAGATAATTTATCCTAATCCTAGCAATAATGGGGAGATAATGGGGAGATAACGACTATAAATACCCTAAAGTTCTTCATCGCAAGTATAAAAGTGAAAAAAGTTATTTTCTCTCTAAGTTAATCCTAACCATCGTGCTCATTCTCTCTCGATTTCGTTTCTTCTCTTCATACCCATTCTTCCAAGATGACGATCTCTATTGAGAAGCCAATTTTTGGTATAAATCTATACTCCCCAATATTCTCGATAAAAAAAAAACAAATGAAAATTTGACATGTAAAATGTATATTTTGTTTTTGCAAGTAGAGGAGGTTTCTGCATTGCAGCAGAAGAGCGAGGACAAAACCGGAGAGTTAGAATTGGACGGAGAATTTTCGATGCCAACAATTATCACCGGAGATGATGAAGCATTTTTGGCACCTGAAATGAACGCATTCGGCCGTCAATTCAGGTTTAATTCAAAAATATATATGAAAAATATATCTAAAAAATCTTGACCTTGACATGATCGATATTTCTTTCAATGGTTTTGTGGTTTGTAGAGACTACGATGCACAGAGTGAGAGACAAAAGAGCGTAGAAGAGTTTTACAGATTACAACACATTAACCAAACTGTCGACTATGTAAGAAGATTCTTCATAACTAATTAGGGTTTTATAAAATAAATTATTTACGTGACGTCTAATTAGAAATTATTAATAATGTAGGTAAAAAAGATGAGGGCTGAATATGGAAAATTAGATAAGAAGGTAATGAGCATTTGGGAATGTTGTGAGCTACTTAACGAGGTTGTGGACGAGAGTGATCCAGATCTTGACGAGCCACAGATTCAGCATTTGCTTCAATCTGCTGAAGCCATACGTAAAGATTATCCTAACGAAGATTGGCTTCATCTCACTGCTCTTATCCATGGTGATTTTTCTTACAACTTATTTTATAGTCATTTAATTTAATTTGATTTGATTTAGCAATTGCAATGAATACACGTACTAACACATGAGTAATTTATGGAATTGTCAGATCTTGGGAAGGTTATTACTCTTCCATCATTCGGTGGACTTCCTCAATGGGCTGTTGTTGGTAATTAAAATCAAAATTTGTGATTAATATTGTAGTTATTTGCGTTAATTGTGAAAATAATTGTTTGATCTTCTTTCCTAAAAAATCCTGCAGGTGATACATTTCCTGTTGGGTGTGCATTTGATAAGTCAAACGTACATCACAAGGTAATTAATTGAGTCAAAATCATAATTAAGTTGTTAATAGAGATTAAATTTCTGGTTTTTAGTTTTTCAACTTGATGAGTTCAAGTTAATTTGACATTAACTATATTTACATTTTTTTGCCAGTATTTTATGGAAAATGTAGATTTTCACAACGAAGCCTACAACACCAAATCTGGGATTTACACTGAAGGATATGGATTAAACAATGTAATGATGTCATGGGGCCATGACGATTACATGTACCTGGTAATTAATCTAATCAAATTTTGTTTAGAGTAAAACATATAAAGTGTTTTTTTATAATGATTAATTAATTTTTCAATACATAATATTAGGTGGCTAAAGAAAATGGAAGTACCTTGCCGTCTGCAGGACAGTTCATCATACGATACCATTCTTTTTACCGTAAGCATTTCAATTTCCTTAATATCTATGAGAAACCAATTAAATAAGAGTTAAGAGATAATAGTATTTAGTTAATTAATAAAAATATGTTTGCAGCATTGCACACAGCTGGAGAATACACCCATCTTATGAACGATGAAGACAAAGAGAACTTGAAGTGGCTACACGTTTTCAAGTAATTACATTTTTAATGAACATATATGATTAATTGATTGATTATCAATCCTAGTTAATAACATGACTGTCTAAATTGTTATACAGCAAGTACGACTTATACAGCAAGAGCAAAGTTCACGTTGATGTTAGGAAGGTCAAACCTTATTACATGTCTCTTATTAAGAAAGTGAGTATATATTACGTTGAAAAAAGAAGAAGAATATTAGTGAGAATTTTCCAAACTTTGTTTTTTAATCTTTTTTTCTCTCTTTTTCTATTTACAGTATTTTCCGGAGACTTTGAGATGGTGAATTATTGGAAAAAAAGTGAATACGGAGGATTTTAGTCGCTTGATGTCGTGTTATTGTGAATTTATGGTAATCTTATTTTTATTATACATTCTGAACGCTTCTCAAATATAATTTACAATCATCCTATGTGAATGTTCACAAATGTATGCTAGGATGATTTAAAATATTAAATAATAAAGAAAATATTTATAAAAAAAAAGTATACGGTACTGAGTTAGTTCTTTACATTACCATAATAGTAGTTATGTGTTTATAATTTTTTTTTTTGATAAACTGTAAATATATATATCAAATTTGTGGTTTAGTTACAGTGAACTGAATTTGAAAGAGTAATTGGAAAAAAATTAAACCCAATCTACTTTTACAAACTTCCTACTCGTACTTAAACCAAAGTAAAAGCAAATTAGTGAAAATCTTCTTTTTAAACCAAAGTAAAAGCAAATTAGTGAAAATCTTCTTTTCTCTCTTGGCGCCAATAGTGTCACGAATCAGGCGATCAATCTCAGTGAAGACTTGATGATAATTCTTGGAAGTGTCCATATGGACCCGTAGGTTTCGCTTTCTCCATATAGTGTTTATTTCTTTCTTCAATCACTTCTTGATGCAATTTTAGAAACAAAATTTCACTCAAAATATTGAAAATAGTAACAGAAAGCCCTTTACGACTTAGAAAAGTCAAATTAATGTTGATCAAGCCTTCATCCATCATATGATTACATGAAAGACAAGAATCCGAATACTTGTGTATTTTGATCACAGTTATGGTCCGAACTTAGTGGAAAATTACAACATGAGGCATAATATAAAGCAATCTGCTTATTGTCGACATTAGGGTACAATCGTCAAAACCCTTATTATTCCTTTCTACTACCTAAACTTGGAACTCATTTCAAAAACGCCAAAGCATATGTTGTTGTGTTGAGTTCACTTAGTGATCTCTTTGGTGACAGGAGGAACATCGACCTGGCCGTTGCAGTTTCCATCGTCCATGAGTGCTGACATTGGCTCCTCTTTATTATCGCATATATCTTTGGGACTCAAAAAACTCGGCTGGTTCGTTGAAGACAGTAGCCTCGCCCACATTCTGTCTGTTATCACCACATTGTTCTGTTTCTCCGTTATCCTCTAAAAAATCACAACCATAATGATATCAAAACGATGGTATAAAGATGATTACTGACAATAATATGGGTTGATTCATTGATTCGACCATTTGATCAATCGAATTTATATATAAGTTTTGTAACTTACGTAGAAGGGAATGTAGGTTTGTCTTCCGTTCACTAAACCACTGACATAGCCAGTGTATCCAGCCATTGCACCGTGCACTGCACTTTGAGCCAGAAGTGTACAATAAACATTGTCTGACGCATTGCTAGGAACCGCCCGAATCATGTACGTTGGATCTGAAATCAAGATGAGAGAAACGCGTTAAAAAATCGAAAACAAATCAAGAAACTCAATGGCATAGAGTGCAAGGGATGTGAATCCTACCTATATATTTGAGGTTCATCACCATCTTCTTCTTATTAAAGTAATCCTACAACCGAGTGAAACGAAATTCAAGACACGATGAGTTTAGTCTGATTCAATATCCATCAAAGTGCGGTTTTCGCTGTAATCTGTGGTTTACCTTGATGCTTTGTGACAGCCATAGACCAACATCTTTAAGAAGTTTGTTACCAGAAGCATCCTTGCTTGTACTAGAATCCATGCTTTTAGACATTAGATCTTGTCCTGCACCTTCTGCAATCACAAGCACCATGTGACCACTCTCTTTGAGTCGTTTCTCTATGTACTCAAAAAGTCCGCCTTCTCCTTCCAGGTAAAATGGTGACTCCGGAATCAAACAACAGTCCACATCTCTGCTTGCTAGAGTAGCGTACATCGCTATGAAACCTGTAAAAGCAGTGCACGCACTTGTGAATAACCACAAGAGCTTGATAAGGCGAAGAAGAAGAAGCAGAAGAGTGGTTTACTCACCACTGTAGCGTCCCATAAGCTTGACAAGGCCAATACAGTTTTCATTACTTTCAGCTTCTACATGTGCTGCGTTAATAGCCCGTTGAGCCTCCTCTACAGCTGTGTCAAACCCAAAAGATTTGTCTATCACCTGCATAAACACAAATGCCAATTTCTCAATTCTTCACATATAAACACTCAGTTTTTTTCTATAAAGATGAAGCAAAGAATAGAGGGATACATACAGGAATGTCATTATCGATTGTTTTCGGGATGCCAACAACTGCAACTTTCAGGCCACGTCTTCGAATTTCCTACACGGTCACCATCAAAAAGTCGGTAAGTTCTAAAATATCACAGTTTTGCAAAGTAAAAATGGGTTTACCTCATATATAGCTGATGCTCCTCGCTGTGTTCCATCTCCTCCTATAATGTAAACCTGATAGACGAAAACAAAAAGCTTCGTAAAGGAGTTTTTATATTCTTTTACCACAAATCACAGTTTAAAGGGACAGTGTCCATCAAAACCTGATTGATTCGTCGATCTTGAATGCTGTCAACTATTTTTTTGGTATCGTGACCACCTCGTGAGGTCCCGAGTATAGTCCCTCCACGCTTATGAATATCATTTACGACTTTAGAGTCTAGCGAGACAGTATTTTTGGCATAAAAGCCTCTGTATCCGCCCTGAAAAAGATTCAAGCATGAGAAACTGACACAATCACATACAAGAGTGTACACATTTTCGTATGAACGGGATTACAATCAACAAAACTTACATCTATTCCCAGTATTCTCTTCACTCCATACATATAAGAGAGACTGCTCACTATTTCTCTAATTACCGTATTAAGGCCAGGACAAAGACCCCCACAGGTAACTATGCAAGCATGGACTTCATCAGATTCGAAGTAGACCTGCAGAGAGATAAGTTAACAACAAAACCAATCTAAAAGGACAAAGGACTCTGAAGGAATTCGACAAAAGAAGATACCTTTTGACGTGGCCCAGCTCGCCTAAAATGAATTCCTCTTGGACCGTCTTTATGAACAACAATCTAAAACAACAAGGAGAAAGAGCCAATAAGGGATCCATGATCTCTGAATTCTCAGGCTGCAATGTATATTATAAAAAAGGTACAAAGCAAATATATACCTTCTGAGGGACAGTGTCATCAGCATCTACAAAATATTGCCTGAAAATTTTAACATTAAAAACATTCTTAAAAATTGCTAGCTAATGATTGTATTACCATAGGACATAATTAGGAACCTTAGTGGCCCATTTATCAGTGAAAAAAAAGAAAGATACTCACTTAACCACTGAGTATGCCGGATTGTCTTGCAATGGATTATGATATGTCTGCAATAACATAAGAGCCAAAAGATATTTACCACAAATCAAACTTAAACCATCAAGTAAATGACTAAAAGCCTAAACACATGTTACAGATTTGATCCAAGTCAATAATACTTGAGACCCAATTACAAAATATCCCTCGTTTTCCTTAATTAATCTTAACCAGAATCTAAGAAATTCAGTTCATCTATTTCAAGTTTCAAATTTAAATAATAAACCTGCTGAAATTGATACACAAACATATGCATCAAAATCTATATGTCTAGATCAAGTTTCGACCTTTTACAACCATAGAGCTCAAAAACAAAAAATATGAATAGAAAGTAAAGAGAGCCGGAATCGGAGATCAAGAGGTACATACAGGAAGACCGGGAAGGTAATCGGAGAGATGAGGAACGTCTTCGAGAACATAACCACCAGAACCATTGATGATCTTTGGTTTGGTACTTTCCACAGTTAAACTCATAGCTACGCACGAACAGAGAAACAACACTCTTCGAGGCAAGAAAAATATAACTTAAAAAGGAATTTTCTTTTCTCGTCGGGAGACTTTGAACTCGTCAACGACAATAGAATACGAAATCAGGTAGAAAAGTCGATCACTGAAATGAAGAAAAGAGAAGATGATTCAAATCCGTTGATTAAAAACAAGGCGACCCTTTTTTATAGGAATGCAGAATTTTGACCATAGAGAGACAGAAACTATCAAAGGTTTCAAACAGTAATTTGTACGGAGATGGTGGTTTTGGTATTTGTCTAGAAAGTTATTATTTTATGGTGGGCGATGTATGATTGATCAAACATGTGGCAGGCTTCACAGATTTTGCCGCAATAACAAGTATTTTATTTGAGATTCTATTTGGCAGATGACGAAGAAGACTATTATTACTTGGAGAGAAGAAAAGCACGATAATTTTCTAGAATATCCTTTTTTGTTTAATGTTTAATGTTGAATTTCTATTTCTGTTACCTCTTTAATATATTTTAACAAGACATGGTCAAAAGCCTTAAGCAAATGCGGCTTGATCCTTGCCGTCGATTATTTCAATCAAAAACCATTTTCATTGGCCACGACACACCAAGGTTTTCTAAAACTCTGTAATAATTGCACACATTCTGATAGTCTTCATATCAAACTTGTAACACCTTATTCAACGCAAGTCTCAGTAGGGAAATCCTGATCTTTCAAGTTTCAATGACTATGCAAGAGTTCATTTGTTGTCCCTGTGATGACAGAAAGTAAGAAGAAGACTAACGTGAGTAAAGCCTATACTAACAACGATGATCAGTGTAATAGATTAAAGAGTTGAGTTAATAACACCTCTTAACAAAAGAGTCATCCTCAGTGTTTATCACAATCTTTTCACCAGCCTCGAGATAAGATGGTACCTGAGGGATTCAAGGAGGAGCCAAGAGTTAGATGAATCCGACTACTTCCTACTCGCTTGAAGTTTGGCGAAAAATAAAGGGTTAGTTGAAACTTCCTGAAACGAGAACTCACCTGAATAGTGGAACCATTGTCCAGGAGGGCTTTCTTGTACCTGTGTTTAAGGAATTAAGGAGTTTTCTCATAATTTCTAAAAATTGATTCATGATGTTGAGGAAACAAAGTGGTAAATGTGCAAAAGACATACCGAGGAGCTGATGTTAGGCCTTTCATGGGAAGTTGAGTATCTACGACTGTGCATGTGACATGCTTAGGGATAGATGCAGATAAAGCTCTTCCATCATACAGGTGCAGCTGAACTCTCATTTCCTCTGTCCAACACAAGGAAGGAAGACACAAAATTCAGAGCAAATATGTTAGCACATGCCCCAGTCCAAATAATTCAAGTAAAACAAACCCAATTCGATTTCAACCAAAAAAAAGTCATGGCAATTAATGAATGCTTTTCACTCAGATTATCTATATTGTTGTGTCGACTACAACCAATAAACGAATACCTTATAATACAACAAAAGTGAATTCATAAGCTTCGAAGTAAGAATCCACTACGAATGACACATCATGCTACCAACCTTTTAAATATACGGAAGCTTTGCCGAATATGTCTAGTGGCACTTCAACTTGCTCAAACGTATTAGGCCTGTTGGATATATATAGTTTAAGAGATCAAGGGTACTACACAGTGTTTAAGTTGATTTCTCACACGTAAGGAAATTGCACAAAAATAGACTCACTCAATCAGATATGCAGTATCTTCCTCTGTATATAAACACGTGAAAGTTTTCTCCTCAACAAAAACCTCTGCAGTAAAATTACGCAACCAATCAATATCACAGCAAAGTAATTGACCAATTATGCAATGCTAATAGCATAATAGTTGTGAACACCCCAAAAAGAACAACTTTTCTTAGGAAAAGATTAATTTACACTAAGAAAAACACACAGTGGAATAAGCAACATACTCTCTACCGACTCTTCAGATCCAAACCGCAAGTTAAGTTTATTCCCAGTGTCAACATCACGAAGCTCAACCTGTTTGCCTCAAAGAAGAGAGCTGCAAGGTTAACGCTAAGAAACAGAATATCAACAGTAGAATACGAAATAAACTATCAATTCGAATGCCAGAGACTAAAACAGAAGGAGACCCGTATTTAACAAGACTAAGTCGTTAAATCATGTTGCATGTCCGATGTATATTGATTCTGGGATTCATAAGTTGATGCTCTCACAAAGACTACGATCATTGACATTTGTCATATTTCCTCTGCTTTCATTCCACCAAAAAAGTCTAAAAACCTTAAAGGAGGAGTAATTCATAGATAAAGAGTTCTAGGTATGCATACCTGTATGGAAGCTCCTCCTCTACCTTGCTGTTTGTGCTCTGCTTCTATAACCTACAACATCAGAAGATTGTTAGTGATGCGTGAGGAACTAAAAAGGATGGAGTTATAACAACAATGTGCAGATGACTAACCCGGAAAGTACGTCCTGAAGGTGTCAAGGTCCATCAAATTTGAGTTAAATTATATAAACCAATAAATGAGAAAACTTCAAAAGCAAACCTGTTCGTTCAATCACATTCCCTGCCCTTAGCTGAAAAGAAAACAAGAAATCAGAATTACAAAATGCTCCGTGCAAATTTAATTGACGAAAAAGTCTTACTTGTATCAACTTTAAGTCACTAAAATACGACACTTCTCGAAGAACAAAAATCAAAGATGTCCAAAAACTTGCTAATAAGAGGAGCAGAGAACTTAATTAGATATATACCTGAATCGCATTAACTTTAACACCGCGGCGTTGAAGAGCAGACCACGGAGAAGAATCAAACAGAGGCGTTTCTCGGTGGCATCCGACGGCGGCGTAGGCGGATGATGACAATGACAGGGACCTTCTTGTCGTTAGGGTTTCAAGCGAAGTGTGATTAAAGAAGGAGAAGAGCGATCGAGAGTTTGAGATTCTCTTCAAACGATGCAATCCTCTCATCTCCGTTATACCGAGAGTCCAAATCGGAAACTGATTCTGGCGTGGTCAGTATACTAATCGACAAGGATGTGCACAAATACAAGACGGTGTCGTCCAATGAAGAGCCACGGCGGTTTTTTAAGACCAACGGCGACTGTCCAATGCTGATGATGATGACATCGCCGTTCAGCCAGAAGTCACAGAAACCAATAGATACGGTGTCGTTTACCCGCACGGGGTGATGGAGAAGTTTCTCTAATTGGCCACCGAGGAGGCCTTTAAACTAGTGGGCCCAAACATGTTCAGCCCATTAAGATTACGCTTAAATGTTTATAATATACATAGCCCAAAAGAACATTATTTGGCAATATCGTATTATTAATTACTCATATTAATGATTTTATCCTAAAAATGTAAAGATTATAGTACAGTTTATAAGCTGTTTTGTTTGTTGTCTTCTTCCACTATGAACTCTATCTTCTAAACTTAAATTAAAATGCTTTGAGATTAAGACTTTAACTTGTTGAATCATCAAACTAATACATTGATGTGACACCAAGAGAACAACAACTCATTATTGTTATAGACTATGTCAAAACAGCTATGAATAAGAAAATGGATAATGATTGTCGGATATAGTAATCTTGGAACAGTACACCAAAATCGCAGTGAAGAAATGTGTTTTCGTTGCCTCCATTGCCTTAATTTCTAATGAAGATTGAGCCACAATTTTAGGGTACAGTGAGGCACAAGTGTCTGAGGATTACAGAAACTAAAAATTTTCAATACGGAACCGATCTAATGATGCTTCAAGTGCAAACTAAAGTTAATTTGATGGTCCTATCAGCAAGGACTAAACTAAAATGAGTCCTCATCTAGTCATATTTACCGGGATACAAACTGTAATCAGGACACAAGATTTCATATTTGCTCAAAATCACAAGAACTACAGAGTGTATATACATCAAAAACAGAGAATCACAAAGGAAACCAAAGAAAGACTTTACAAAGAAGAGAATGGGATGGATTTTGGTTTTTGATCACTCAAAATGCAGATGAAAGTGATGATGACGTGTAGCGAAGGAAGGTAAAGAAGATCCATTAGCAACAGCGTGATGACGATCGTCTTCGTCGGCTTCGGGATAGAGCAAACCTGGAGGAGGAAGACAGAGGAAAGTCAAGAGACATAAAGCGAATCGACCCAATTGCTGGAGTGGGAAGAAACAGACGAGCTCAAGCATTTCGTCGCTGCTTATGCGATCGGACGGTGGGATCTGCCGTAACCGTTGCCAAATCTCCGCCGATAAGTGGGCAACGGACATAACCGTCTGGCCGTTGAACACCATGTTTTTATACTGTTTTTACAGACAAAAATGTAACCAGATAATGATTCCGTGACTTTCGTCTGATTTGTGTTGTGTATACAACACACAATGGTCACGGTCTTTCGAGATCTTTACTCTTGATCTTGCTACGTTGACTTCCATGTTTCATATCATAATTATTCCCTCCCTCATTGGTCTTCATTTCCTTTTGGGTCGGCTAATCCCATTGGTTTGTTCATTTATTTATTTGTATATGTAAAAAAAAATATTATAGTACCGATTCGCGTAACCAAAATGGATCACATTGTTGAGTTGAGAACATATCATTACAGCCAATCATCGCGGCAATGAACACAAACAAAGCTATTATTTAGCAACGAATATTAGATATGTTGTGGCTTGCAAAAACTCTTAAATGTTTACTAGTAGTCGAAATTCAATTATTCGGTTCGGTTCTTTATGGTACCTTATCTAGCTCTTAAACAAATATCTAGCTGTTACACACTTTAGACCCAAAAAAGAAAATTATGTAACTCGTGAGCCTACATAATTTAAAAATTTACAAATTTTAAAATAAAAAATTTATTAAATAAATAATTTTGAAAAATAGAAAATAATTATGTGCCACTAATCTTGGACTGATATTTGAGATTAATCTGCGACTGACATTTGAGATTAATTTGTGACTGATATTTGAGACTAGTATGCGACTAATTGTTGAGACTAATATGCAATTGTTATTTGAGACTAATCTGCGACTAATATTTGAGACTAATATGCGACTGCATTTGGTGACTTATCTGCGACTGCAAACTGAGACTGAATTGCAACTTATATTTATACCACATCTGGGACTGAATAGTGGGACTAATCTATGACTGATATTTGACATTGATGATTGAGTCTCAGATTAGTCGCAAATAAAGACTAAGATTGTGGGTTGCAAAATCAGTCGCAATTTGATACTGGTTTATTTAGTCTTATTTCAGTCGCAGATTTGAGACTAAACTGCGACTGACAAAAATAGCGACTAAAGGTTAGCGACTGATCGAATTAGTCTCAAATCAGTCTCGCTTAGCGAATTTGTGACTGATTTTGAGATTGATTGTGTTATCTCTAATGGCATGTTTTCTAGTGTTCCTAAATTTGTCATAATGAATAATTATACATTATTAATACAAATTTTTGTTTAAATTTGAGTGTATTGCATCAGCAATGTGAGTAACTACATCTTTCTGGAGCTGAAGTAACATCAATGGCTAGCCTTCTAGGTCGGATCTCTCTTGCTCTTACATTACTACTTCATTCATCAATTCAAGCAACATCAATTTCTCATGTAAATCAAAGCATAAACTCCTGCTTGAAAACATGTTCATTTGAAGCTTTCTCTTAATTGAGTTTGATATATTTTCTTATTTTTGT
>OVAX01000751.1:0-65358 GCA_900406405.1 Lepidium africanum | reverse complement strand
GCTGTGTTGTAAATCCGTTGCTAAAAAACGTCCCAAATCTTACCTTTTGTTGTAGTGTATGTTGATTCATCATACATTTGCATCAATAGTACAAATCCATTAGGTTATGAATCCATTAAGATCTTTCATTATTTTTTATTGATGACTCATGAGGTTAATAAAGTTTTTTTCAAAATTTATATAATCAACCGAACCATATTTTAACTCCATGTGAAAAGAGCTAAACGGCTGTGACAACTATCCGCATGTGAATTTTAGTACAACTATTGTATATAATTCATTTTACATGATATGGAAAATGTCAAAACCACATGAAAATAGAGAAAAAATAATAACTAGCCAAATATATCTTTTTGTGTGTGTGTCAAGGAATGGATCTAGAAAACTCAGTCTATAACATAAACTCTATTACAAGGATAACACGATTATACATAGTCGTATTTTGAGCAAGAATACTATAGAGGTGGATTTAATTACTTCCACTATTTATTTAAATAACTAACCTAATGCAAATAAATAATTATGGGTTAACTTTGCAACAATTGGATGGTCAAATCTATAACCCAAGCATATTTCCTATTAGTTGTGGGGCCTAAAAACGTCCAGACCCACTAAGCAGAGAAAAGAAAGATCTGAAATATGTCCAAAGATAGAAGAAAACACCCAAATAACAATTTGAGAACGAATCCCGAACTCATACCAGCGCGTCTACGAGTAAGAAGAAAGGTTTACGTTTAGGTTCGAAGGAATTAGCGTGCTGACCAAATAAGAAAATAAAATTCCGACAAATCGAGGAGATTGATCGGGGTAATAATGACATTATATATAAATCTTGATCAATCTGGAGATTTGAAGGAATCAAAGATATTCTACAAGACATAGAGCTGTATAAGTATGCAATCATTCAACCAAAACAGGCAGAGCATTGGTCAGAGAAATTACCAGAAAATAGTTAGTTTGGTATCGAGAAAAAGTTTGGCTCTAGGTAGATAAATCATTAGAATTCTTTGTATTTATTTGCTAGATCATAAAATCGTTTATTTTTAGTGATTGTTTGTTTACATATAAACACTTCCTAAAACATATGGCATGAAGATTAGTTACACTGTGAAGTTAAATTGATGGAAAAAATAGCAAATGTGGACTACACTTGACCAAAAATATTTCCTTGGTTTAACTCTTCATTCAAGGATAAATAATTTGTTTATCATCCAAGTTGGTTTCCAATTATTAGTTAGACGAAAAAAAATTCGAGGCACACTTGGATCCTGAAAAAATACTATGCACCAACTACTTATCTCAAGTCTATGCGTTTATAAAGTGTCACTAAAATGCAAAGAGTAGAGATTAGACTTGTGAATATAATTTTTTCAGTAAAATAAACAAGAATTGGGCATCACATAAATGTGAGTTGGGTTCTCTTTAAGGGTTTCTATAATAGTCTTCTTGTTTTTTTGTTTGTCATTTAGCTAAGCATCTCATTCTATGTGGATGTGAGTGGAACCGCCCCGTGACCTCTTCACTTCTGTCTCTTTTCACCTAATTCCCTTACCAAAAAACCAAACACTACTCGGCCTCTCTACAACATATATATACACATACATATACATCATAAGGAACCACATAGCCACACATATTTTTTGGTTGTACTTTGTATCTTTGGCTATACATAAGAAAAACCAAAAACAAAAAAACAAGTCTTTATACCTTTGTCATTTGATTCTAATTGTCGTATAGATGCTCAAACTCAATTCAAGCCAAGCCCTCAATTCATTTCTCTTTCTCTTCTTCTTTATCCTTCTTTGTTCAACGCAAACACAATGCCATACCAAAGGTCTTCGATTACGACCAAGAAACCAGAAGAATGTGAACACGACTAGTGATCGCACACAAAATCCAGAAGATGAATTCATGAAATGGGTTAGATTCGTGGGGAGTCTTAAACACTCAGTGTTCAAGACAGCTAAGAACAAACTCTTCCCTTCTTATACACTTAGTGTTCATAAGAAACACAATAAAGGTGACTTCACTAAAATCCAAGATGCTATTGATTCTCTTCCTCTTATCAACCTTGTTCGTGTCGTCATCAAAGTTCATGCCGGAGTTTACAAGTAAGTACAAATCTTTTCAATCATCACATTCATTTGCATAATCAGCAACTCAATAATATTAGTCTTCAGTTTTAGTGTAGTTACCTTCTAATTAAAGCATATTTAAATATTACCTTCTTCGATCGATAAGCTTTAATACATAACTCAAAATTTGTCCGGAAGCCCAGATTTTATCATGTGGGACTATACAACTTTCTATAATCGAATTCTAATAGAAGAAATGGTAATGATAGATTTAGTGTAGTTACCTTTTAATTAAAATACATATAATATTGCATTCCTCCATTTTTTAGCGATAAGCTACGATCCACAACTCAAATTTTCTTCCAAACAGTATATCTTAGCACACGGAATACGACAAAACTATAGAGATGGACATTTAACCATTTGATCACCTATATTATCAACATTAATTTTATCTTAATTCTTTTTCTTGTTTTCTTTTATAAAATTAATTAGATTGGTCTTGCAAAGTTATTATTATGCACATAAATAAATATCCTTATTTTTTATTCCAAAAGCCTGAGCCATAGATTCTAGAGTTTTGTCTATATACATTTTGCAGTTTTGCGATTTGTTTTCATTCAATCTACTTAAGTAGTAGGGTGATCCCATATCTTTTCTTTTAGTCCTTCCCTGCATCTTCCACATCAGCCAAAAATTAATTATGAATGTTGAAAGACTCTAACGTGAACTTGGAATTTATCAATGAATTATCCCTCAAAATCAACACTATATGATCACGTGAACTCGAATTCTTTTGTAAAATGCATTTAAGGCAAAGTACACTAGCTTAGGTTGGGCGTATCATTTATGTAATTATTAATCTATAGAAAAGTGAATTTTATAGAGTTGAAATTTGGGTGTTATCGAGTTATAAAGCACCATGGTCCACATTCACGTTCCACACTTATCAACCATAATTTAATATCGTTAAGTAGACTATTCCGTACTAAATATATTATAAGATTTATTAAGTAAAATAAAAAATGTGTATAGGGAGAAGGTGAATATACCACCAATGAAGGCATTTATAACAATAGAAGGAGAAGGAGCAGAGAAGACAATAGTGGAATGGGGAGACACTGCACAAACACCTGATGCTAGAGGCAATCCAATGGGTACTTACAACTCTGCCTCTTTTGCCGTCAATTCTCCTTTCTTTGTCGCCAAAAATATCACTTTTAAGGTAATTCATTATTACCATTGATCTTTAATACTTATGATTCAAATTTATTTGGATGTAGTATAAGTTTCGAGTCAACTTTGATTCAAAACAAATAGAAATTTTTGACAAAAGTGATGTCCGTTGAAAATTTTTGACCGGTAAAAATATTTTTTCATATGAATAATTCTTGACTGCTAAATCTATTGAGAATCTGTCGAATATTTGTTACGAATTCTTGACAGAAAACAATTTTGTTGCGGATCATTGTAAACTTTTTTCCCGCGTATCAAAACGGATAATGAATTATCTGTATGTAGAACACGACACCTGTCCCTTTGCCGGGTGCTGTTGGAAAACAGGCAGTAGCATTGAGGGTGTCAGCAGACAATGCAGCTTTTTTTGGTTGTAAAATGCTTGGTGCTCAAGACACTCTCTATGACCATTTAGGAAGACATTATTACAAAGACTGTTACATTGAAGGATCAGTTGACTTCATCTTTGGCAATGCCCTTTCTCTTTACGAGGTAAACATTCTCACATCAACGTAAAAGAGTCTGTCTTCTTTGGATTTTCAATAAGCATAGTTTACAAAACAGATTCTCGANAATAAGCATAGTTTACAAAACAGATTCTCGACAAAATTCCATAAATTATAGGTTTCTAACTCAAAATTAATTAGAAATAAGTGAGTTTGCTTTTAGATCATATATATATATATATATATATATAGATTAAAATGATTCTAATTTCCGATATGATCTAAACAACTTATTTTGTTTTTGGTTTTCAGGGATGCCATGTGCACGCAATAGCAGATAAACTAGGAGCAGTGACGGCACAAGGAAGGAGTAGTGTGTTAGAAGACACAGGATTCTCATTTGTAAAATGTAAAGTGACAGGGACAGGAGTTTTGTACCTTGGAAGGGCTTGGGGTCCATTCTCAAGAGTAGTCTTTGCTTACACTCATATGGAGAACATCATCCTCCCTAAAGGCTGGTACAATTGGGGTGACCCATCCCGTGAGATGTACGTTTTACTTAACTCTTCTCAATTTCATTACTGAGAGAACATTTCATACATGATTAGAATAAGAATTGAACTAGACATTTCACTTTAAACTTTACAAAACATGATCTCGTTGCCTCGTCCATTTTAGAGTCCTTGGCCCCCACCACTACACACTTCAGTTCAAATTCTTTTGTTTTTTACAACAAACATTGCTTTTTATACTATTATATATAACTTTGTGTGCGGTGTGCGCGTGCATTCATATAGATCGATATAGTGAAGCTTAAAGCCATTAACGTAAGCGTGCATAGTCTCTTTCTCTTCTAGTGCTCCAAAATGCTTATTAAACATTGAAAAAAAAAAGTGTAAATGTTAGAATGTTCCGAACTTTTAATATTGGGATAGAGATCACACGAAGGTCCAATTCTCTTCTCTAATAAACATTTCTCCTCAATATGTAGGTGATAATCGTTTCAAACCTATCATCTCGAAATACCACAACATAGGCATCATCATATATGTCTTAATTGTATTATTTCAAGATGATAGGTTTGTAACAATTACCATCTATATCTTGATGAAGCATGTTATAATATGATTGGTATCCAATATCGGAAATTGGGATTGTTCTAATATAATATCTATGATCTAAGAGTCAATTAACTTATTGCTAATTAGTTTTGAGTTGAAAACTTATAATTTATCGATAAATAATATACATTAACAAATAATGAAATGTGTAGGACGGTGTTTTATGGACAGTACAAGTGCACCGGAGAAGGAGCAAATTATGCAGGGAGAGTGGCTTGGGCAAGAGAGCTTACAGACGAAGAAGCTAAGCCGTTTATATCTCTTACCTTTATCGACGGCTCTGAATGGATCAAACTCTAACCATTATACTCTTCTTCCTTCTTTTCTTTTGGTCCTTTTTATCCTAATTTTATTATGTAGATTTATCTCACCTTTACTAGAATAATAATAAAAAATTTCTAAAAAATCCACATACTTATTGACACTTCATTCCACTGACTCATCACCTAATCGACAGCCAAACATCGCCGACTAAGTCCACTTTTATATATTTGTCTTTTTTTCCCGAAGATGAGAAGTACGGTGTACTAGATTTATGTATAAGTTTGTAATCAGATTATTCATATATACTATTTCATAATGAGAAGCCTTGTCCGGTGAACTAAAACGATTTTCATGATGGAGAATATGTATCCAAGTTCTCCAGTAGATGTTCAGTCATAAGTCTGAGTGATAAAGGATAAGTTTGATTGGAAGTGACAATTTATGCATTTTTTTTAATTAACAGTTATTGGATTAACAAGATCCAATTCATATATCAAATTCATCTCTTAAACAATATAAGGTTGTTTTCAAAGGTTTTTAAGTTATCACATATATAAATAAGGCTGCACTTTATAATTAGCCCAAACCTTAACAGAAGAAAAAAAAGAATAAAAGGAGAGAAGAGTTTTACATCTTCTGTCACTGTCAGTCTGTAACCAATGGACCCAAACTCAATACAATATGGTACTAATTTGTAGCCTTATCTCAATTCTAAAGTAAATGATATTAAAATAACCGAGCAATAATTGTTAAGATCGAACAGAAAAACAGAGAAGTGATACTTAGCTAAAGAAGAATCTCCATTGATGTCGATATCAAAAACTTTTGCCTTTATAATCGTTTCTGTTTCATACTTCATCTTCTTCCTCTTCTCTTCCACACCAAAATCTCACTACCACGCGCTCTTTCTCTCCGATTCCTTCTCTGACAACGCTTCCGTCGCTTTAAACCTTCGGACCCTCACGAGCCGTCCTCATGTCGCCGGTTCAGTGGCCAACGCCGAAGCCGCCGCATTTGTTAGTTCTGCTTTCACTTCCTATGCACTCAAATCACATATCGTTACTTACCAAGTATCTCTAACTTACCCAGTTCATCGCTCTCTTGTACTAACACAAAAAGAATCCGTAAATCCGATCACTTTCTTACTGGAACAAGAAAAAATTGGAGATAATCCTTATGAAGACGAAGTGTTGCCTACTTTTCACGGTTATGCTAAGTCAGGTAATGTTTCAGGACCAGTGGTTTATGCAAACTATGGAAGAGTCGAAGATTTCGTGAGACTCAAGGAAGATATGAGTGTGAATGTCTCTGGAACCATTGTAATCGCTAGGTATGGAGAGATTTACAGAGGAGATATAGTAAAGAACGCATACGATGCAGGAGCTTTAGGTGTTGTGATCTACACGGACAAGAGAGATTATGGTGGAGATGAGTGGTTTCCGGCTAGTAAATGGATGCCACCGAGTGGGGTTCAAGTAGGTACAGTCTTTAATGGATTGGGTGATCCAACGACTCCTGGATGGGCAAGTGTTGATGGGTGTGAGAGATTGTCGGAAGAGGCCGTTGAATCGAGCGGTGATGCTACGCTTATACCTTCGCTTCCTGTCTCAGCGGCTGATGCAGAAGTGATTCTGAAGAATATTGTTGGAGATGTTGCTGAAGGAGATATTTATCCAGTTGGTCCTGGACCAGGAATCTTGAACTTAAGCTACACTGTGAGTTTATGTATTTAGATGTGTGTTTGTTTACTTTTAAGGGACTTAAATGTTTGGGGTTTGGTTTTAGGGGGAAACTGTAATAGCTCAGATTGAGAATGTTATTGGAGTGATTGAAGGAGAAGAAGAGCCTGATAGGTATATTCTCAATATGGCTTTTGACTGTATATTGAAGATATCGACTAACTTAGTAGGGATTGTGTTTGGATGGATTGGTTAGATATGTGATTCTTGGGAACCATCGGGACGCTTGGACATTTGGAGCTGTTGATCCAAACAGTGGAACTGCAGTGCTATTGGAGGCGAGTCAAAGCTTTCCCCAAAATGTTTATGTGGAATGTTTTGAAAGGTTTCATTTATAATGAGTGATGTTGAAACTGTATTGTAGATTGCACAAAGACTAGATAAGCTACAGAAGTTAGGATGGAAGCCTAGACGGACGATTATTCTGTGCAATTGGGATGCTGAGGAGTATGCTTTGGTCTCTACTTTCTCGACCTCACTTTTTAGATCTTTACTTTTGTTTTGTTGGAAGCAGTAGAAAGTCAGGTTTGGTGTATATGTTTGTGTATAGATTGGGTCAACAGAATGGGTAGAAGAAAACAGAGAAATGCTAACATCTAGAGCAGTGGCTTACTTGAACGTAGACTGTGCTGTATCTGGCCCTGGATTTCATGCTTCTGCGACTCCACAACTTGATGAACTGATTAGACAAGCGGCTCAAGAGGTACTCTAAAAGACAGTCTTTAGAGCTAACTGTTTCTGTTGCAAAGACAAACATAAAAGTAAGAAATGTTTTGCCTTTAACTGTATCTGCAGGTACAAGATCCTGATAACAAGACCCAAACCATTTACGAATCGTGGATAGCATCAAACAGATCTGGAGTGGTAAGTGAAGACGCAAGGTTAGATTATAAATCTCTTTGTCTTGTGGTAAACTGATTTGCATACTTATCACGTGAAGATTGGAAGATTAGGAGGTGGAGGATCGGATTACGCAGCATTTGTGCAACATGTTGGTGTTCCAGCAGTTGACATGCTTTTTGGAGGAGGTAAATCTCTGAATCAGCCACTCAAACCAACAGTAAATGAGCCAAACATCGTGGTCTCTTGAGTCAATAAGCTTGTTCAGTCATTATTTAGAGACTACATCATTCTTATAACAGGTTATCCAGTCTATCATTCTATGTATGATGACTTCACTTGGATGGAAAAATTTGGAGACCCGATGTTTCAGAGACATGTAGCAATGGCTAGTGTTTTTGGTTTGGTCGCTCTTCGATTAGCAGACGAGGAGTTCTTACCATTCAACTATACCTCCTATGCATCAGAACTTAAGGTAAATGTTTCATATCTTTCAAAGCAATTGATGAGCAAGTTGATTTGCTGTAATGGTATTTGTCTACCTACATAAACAGAAAACTGCAGAAGATTTGGAGAAGGAGAAGTTAGACCAAAGTATAGATGTTTCTCCATTAATCAAATCAATTGAAGATCTATCCAAGACTGCACAAGGAATATATAGAGAGAAAGAGGTAATGACTCTAGTCTACATTATGACAAAGCTATGAGTAAATTGGTTCTTGATAAGTTTTTTGATTGGACTGCGCAGGCTATTAAGGGAGCTATGAAAGTAAGAGAGCTTAATGACAGATTAATGATGGCGGAACGAGCTTTAACAGACCGAGATGGACTCTCTGGAAGACCATGGTACAAGCATTTGGTATACGGACCATCGAAGTATGAT
The DNA here is from genome assembly GCA_900406405.1 of Lepidium africanum. NCBI lineage: Eukaryota > Viridiplantae > Streptophyta > Magnoliopsida > Brassicales > Brassicaceae > Lepidium > Lepidium africanum. Next base: position 56,754 of record OVAX01000751.1, on the reverse strand, counting down.
GACTATGGTTCCAAATCATTTCCTGGAATTGATGATGCAATCGAAATAGCAAAGAGGCTAAACACCAAAGCATCTTGGGAACATGTTCAACACCAAATCTGGAGAGTTTCAAGAGCTATAAAACAAGCATCACTTGTCTTAAAAGGTGAACTGAGATGACATCGAGATGGCACTTACTGGTTATTGCCACACACGAGTAGTATGTTTTTCTGTATCCAATGTAAGCCCATGTAAAGGCCCATTAGTATATTTTAAAAGGCCCATTAGTAAAGTTGAAAATACCAATAAAAGGCCCATATATTTAATGAAAGATTCAGGAGTCTCAAATACGAGAGTCACCGTTCAGTTCACACCAGACGAAACCACGATGCATACCCCCATCACTTTAACCCAAAAACTACCTGTCCCCTTGAATTCTCTTGGGTTTTACAGTAATCACACATCGTGTTTCGGTGGAAGGAGAACTCTAACTGAAGCTAGTTCGAGCAGGGGTCTTTCGTTTGGGCTTAAAGATGTATCATTCAGCTGTGGTCGTAGCAATTGGCTTGGGCGTTCCCGGACTGGGTTTCGGCATATGGGTCAAATTTCTTCAGTCTCAGGTGGAAGTTCAGGTGGCTCTGGTGGGTTAGGTGGTTCAGGTGATGGTGGTGGTGGAGGAGGTGACGATAGTGGCGGTAACGAAAGCAAGTGGTCATTCCTGTCATGGTGAATTTTCTTCCTTTACTCTTTTCTAGTGTAGAGTATGTTTCTTTAGACAAAATTCGTTGAAGCAGACACTGAAATTTTTCATAAATATTAGTTGATAGTACTCAAAAACTCTTTTTTTGTAGTACCTTGATTTTGAACTAACATAATTACATTTTGTTTCCCTTTTGGTTTGGTTGCTGTGGTGTTTCAGGTACCTGTCTCTTCTCTCAAATTCTCCTGTTTTGACTAAAGCCGTGACATCAGCAATTTTGACTCTCATTGGAGATTTGATATGTCAGGTAACTAACTCTCTTCTATGGTGTGCTTGAATCTCAGTTCTTATCGTTGAAGTTTGGATTCTGGGTTTCCATGGTATACCGAGATAAAACTGTATTCGTTGGTTTCAGCTTGCAATCAATAAGACCTCATCTCTGGATTTGAAGAGGACACTCACGTTTACCGTCTTGGGCTTAGGGCTAGTCGGTCCAGCATTACATTTCTGGTATTTCCATGACACCTTACCCTTACTACACCTGCAGATACTATAAATGCATGTTTTGCGTCTATTTATGTCATTATTTGTGGATATACGTGCTAATGTTATATGTGTTGTATTGCTTTCTTTGTGTGTCCTTATGACACTTCCAAAGCTAGTGGTTGTTTGAAGAGAGTTATGCATCCATTAATATATACTTGCTCTCTGAAATTTTTCTACTCCATTAGGTATTTGTATTTGAGCAAAGTGGTAACAGCTTCTGGATTATCTGGCGCAGTTTTGCGACTTTTACTGGATCAGGTAGCAAATATTCTTATCTTCCTTCTAATAATTATGTACCCATCTTGTTTCCTCTATGTTAACACCAATTTTGTTTTCTTTTTACAGTTTGTTTTTGCTCCTGTATTTGTCGGAGTTTTCTTATCAGCAGTTGTGACACTTGAAGGAAAACCATCAAATGTCATACCGAAGCTAAAGCAGGTTAGATTTAAAAGTTAATGAAACTTCTTGTTTTCAGGAGTGTTTATTTCAGGATGCAGGAACCTGCATTTGATACCTTGTGGTTATTTTTCTGTATCTTTATTGAATTCATGAAATGCTGATTGTGTAGGAGTGGACTGGTGCAGTGCTAGCAAATTGGCAGCTATGGATACCCTTTCAGTTCCTTAACTTTAGATTTGTTCCACAGAACTTCCAGGTTAGATACTAAACTCTGTGACTACATAAATCATCAATGACTGATGTTATTCGCCTTTCTGCAAAAAGTTTGTACACTTCATTCTGGTGACCGATGATGAACCAGTATCTTAATATGATTGCAGGTACTGGCTTCGAACGTAGTGGCTGTGGCTTGGAATGTGATCTTATCATTCAAGGCTCACAAAGAAGTTGTTGCAAAATAGGCATGTTTTTTACTGAGAGCCTACGGATGTTGTTTGATTTTTCTAATCGGCAGAGTTTTGGTGTAATGTTCTTGTCTGCTGATGATACAAATGTTTGGTGTTTCAAAACGAATGTTTGGAACCCTGCACTTCACATTTCATTAGTGTAGAAACAAGCTGTCTTTAAGCATTTCTAATATGTCAAATCATCATCCTTTCATATTTATTAGCCGAGCTGATTTACAGTTTCGAGATCTTTAAGCAAAGTTGTTTTAGTCTCTGGATTCTGTGTCTTAAAACTTCCACCAAGAGGAAACAATATAATGTTCACCGGACCAATCACCAACCCTTAACAGAAAAAAATTCAGGTCTCAAACAGCTACAACAATATGCTTTACGGTAGGTGATGTATACGATTAAAAGGTAAATGAGCACAATTCCAATTGTGTTTTAGATCTTCTCATCTTATTTTTGCTTGCCATCTTAGCTCCTCTCAGCTTACAGCCCAATCTTCTTTTGAAATTTCGTAATTTGGTTCAGGAAGATCCATGTCATCTGCCAAAAAGAAAACCATATCAGATATAAAGTGATTCGTTGAATAGCATTTTAAATCAGGGAGAAGACTTATGTATACCATGACGTGAGGGGCGATCCTGACACAGTACACAGGGAAACCTGTGTAGAATCTTAGAGGTCCTCCTTCTTTTAAGGTTTTCATCGCACAGTCCAGCGAACCCGTGTATGGATATTTTCCCTGAGCGTCAGGTTGCATCTTCTGAATCTGAGTTTTGACAAAGTCAAATGGCAGACTGCAAGCCGCAGCGCAGAGTCCAGAGACAGCACTTGCTCCTGCCAAAGGGAACAAATATACACAACCACCAAACTCAGATAGCAGGAATGATGTGATCACGAGAGAAAACTGACAAGGCTTTCTTGCATTAGTGTAATCAATAGATCATATGCTAGTGCTACAAATGTCCATAATGATTTTGTGGATCCTTGACTCTAACTACTATTTATTGAAGGCGTAGCGTAGTTCTGGCACAGTGAAAAGTAATATTTCTTATCTTATGAGAAAGAGAACAGCTTACCTACAACCGTAGCCGTCTCCCCAAGACCAAGATTATCTCTCATGTATTCAGCACTTTGATCATAAGATGCAAGCATTCCCATGTTCAAAGCCATTGCTCTGACCACAGTTGGCCCACACCCTTTCCAAAGTGCCAAAACTCCTTCATCAGCACTAATTCGGTAAAGTGCATGGAAGGCATTGGTGTAATTTCTACGCTGAGCTAATGGCAAAGTGTTATCAGCTTGCATTCTGATAAGTGCTAGATCGGCTGGACTACCAACAGAAGCACCAATTGCACCAGCTGTCAGACCACATAGAGCCTTCTGGTACAGCGGTAGTGGCTTCCCATTGTTAGCCTCACTTGCTTTAGCAGTCAGCAACCTAATTATTCATGAGAACACTCTTCATGAGTACAAAAAAGGAGAGAAGATAATCTATCTATAACTATAACGCAATAAAAGAAGTATTCGTTTTGGATGGGCTCAAGGCTACCACAAATAATGAACTTACTTGAATGACCCAAGACGGGCTGTGGTGTAAGTTGCTTGCCTCAGCAAACCAGCAGATAATCCCTATAGGAAAAAGTTACATCAAATAAGCTTTAAAGACATATTCATAGCAGAAATGGGGTATTAGTTCTTAATAATTGAGCATCAGAATTTAGGAATGCACAGATAACGTGCAACATTACAGATCAACACATGAATAACAATAGAAAGCATCCTTCGTTGAAGTATACATCTTCATGATAAGGAAATGCGCAAAGAGAGATCTAAACATAATCTAGAAAATATCGATACCTTGTAGAAGGCTCCCATGCCTTCATTCTTCAACATGTTAGTGGTCACACTGACTGCAGATCCCTGACCTAGTTGAATCCTCACCTTCACCACCAAAAAACAATTATTAGGTTTACATCATTCAAAATCCTAAGAACACAGGTGAAAAATGCACAATCCAATGCACCCTATGTACTTAATTCTAATCAAAATCCAGATCTGAGCTAAAACCTTTCATCCAAACATATCAATATCAACATTTCACACACAAGCGAGTCTTCATACGTTGAAGAGAGAAATCCAGATCTGAAGAAACCAATCTAATACTCGGATCTGATGAACACATTTCCAGATTTCGCGGATGTGACAGTATCACCCTAATTCAAGCTAAAATTCTACATACAACGGGCTTCTACACGAAACTTACAATACATAAACGCGAATCGGGAAAACATGTCAAATACCTTGATCATGTCAATCGGCTGGATAACGCAAGTAGCGAGCATACCAGAGGCACCGCCATTAACAAAGGGCTTTATGGTAGTCCAGACACCAATTGGAGCCTTCTTCTCCTCCGCCATCTCTAGTTTTTCGTACGGATTGAAACGCAACCAGAAGAAGAGATTCTGCGGAGAAAGAGAGAAAGATACTCACTTGGTGGAGAAGAGACGATGAAGTAAAGCTTAAGGGCCTTTTATATTAACAGTAACCCAACTGTACTAAACCGCACCAAACCCTTGAATTAAATTTTTTTTTCCAATTTGTATAATTCTTTTGAGATCTGATCTAATCTATACCACATTTATAATTATATTTTTATTAATCTCGTATTATTTATTTAAGCTTCAATTTTTCAGTTTACGCAATAATTACAACTTCACTTGAATCTTGTTACGAAATTTAATTAGTTTCTACCATTTAAAAATTGGTTCATTTCTATTTTCTAGTTATACATAGTTGAAATCTGAGGAATATTTATTTAAGGGCCCAATAGAAATTTTGTTATACGATTTTTGGCATTTTTCACGCCGTATTGGAGCCATATGGGCCAGTAAAGAAGTAGTATTTCTGATGCAAATTGTCAATGAACAACAAGAGATGTATGTCTACTTGTAAAGTTGTGCATGTTGTCTTTATTCGCATCCAACAATTTTGTTCGTTAGCATTCATTGAATCTCATAGACGTAGTAACTTAGACGACAACCCATATTGACATCATGTCAATTACATGTTGACGTGCTTAATTGTGAGTTGGTGTTTATGGTCGATGTGATGTCAATCCGATATGGGCTAATCTTAAAGACCTTTTAAGATGTGAGATCCGTAACAAATGTTATAACTTCATAGAGAAATTTGGTCATAAGTATTCGAAAATTGTTGTTAGGTGCATATGTTAAGAGACAAATGGTAAAGTTCGCGAATACGATCATGATATACTGGTAGAAAGAATAGAACTTAACATATCGGTCGTATGTTATCTAAATTTAAACTTTCACATCATATACGATATTTATTTGGCTCCTTTAGCTTGCAGGTATAGCCAAAATTAAGACAATGATAAACGCTATCTGAATTTGAATCATCCGAATTTTTTTTAACATCTAAGAATTTTTATTAATTAAGGCTCAAAGTTTGTTTTTACAAAGGTTACAAATAGGAAATGAAGAGATATTGGACCTAATATTCGGCTCAAGAAAAAGAACCTCCGAAAAGCCACAGTGGCAGAAAAATTACGTGTCTGGAACTGGATCTGCCACGTGTTGACATAATCAATGCCTCGCCATGCAAACTCCAGTGGATCGGCAAAGGAAACAACATCGTAGTAAGCCTCTCGTCCATTTCTTCTCTATGTTACTTATTGATATGTTGTACCTCTTTTGGTAAGAAACCGAACAATAAACTTATAGAAAACACATTAGAGATCTCCACCGTCAAGCAACTCCTGAGCCATTAAGATCCAAACAATGGTTCGAACTTGCTCACCATCTTCTCCTCTTTGGTGAAAGCGACAAAAGTTTACATTCCTAACAAGTAAATTTCTCCGATCTAGCAAGGTTCAAAACACTCGGTTTCCAGTGATAGAGAAACTTTGGAAGAAGGATCGCCACCTGCAAAGGGAAAACACCGACAAAGGTCGGAGAAACGAGAAAGAAAAAAAATACATTGATCAAAGATCTAAAGAACAAAGACAAAATATCGGATCAGACCGGAGGAAAACCATAAAGGCAACGAAAAATAACCGGACAAAGTGGGAATTTTACTATCATCGATGAACTGGGTGATGTCTTTGAAAGATTTGAGATGGAAGAAGAGACATGACATAATCACCTATAAAAAAAAGAGAAAACTCTCTTTCGAACTGATAAACCATCCAATTTCTTTTTTTAAAAAAATTCATTGTCGAAAATCAAGCTAAATAAAATTTTTGGTGGTATATATGGATTTAAATTATAATTTTTATCAACTAAATTGTTAGTATTTGGTTTTTTCTTTTTGTCAACGACAGAATATATAAGAACGAATCACAAGGGTAAAGAGTTACAACAATAAATCATAAGCATTTTTTCTTACACGACGGGTGAGCTTTATAATTTAGAGATTTTGGATAGATATATAAATAAAGAACTTAGCCTTGAGAACTCCTTCTGGTAGGGAAGAAAAGTCGGCGTCTTACAATCTGTCGATATCTCCACCTCCGTGATATGTAGCGCTAGGAGAGATTCCATTGGCCAAAGAACAACTTCAACCTCTGATTAGTTAGACATATCTTAAAATCTACTAAAAACTATATAATTTTTTTATGTTTTCTTGGCGTTTGCCTTTTATTGGTGTACAGAATTTCAATAAAGCTATGTTTATTGAAGAAAAAAAAATATCCTTGATTAAAAAAAATTAATTACATGTTTGGAAAGTAAATTTTGGAAATCTTGTCCTATCTTTAAGAAAGATTTGAAACCTTCTCCAAAATTGAAGATAATTATATAATCTCAAATGGTATAAACACCACATAGTTTTATATGATATAATATGCTTCCTAAATTATAATCATTAACAGGAGCAAGAAGAATTACGAGAAGCCTAACGCCACTGCATTCAGAGGTGGAAGCTATTCTTTGGGCTATGGAATCTATGATCGCGGCGCAACTTTCAGAAGTAGAGCTAGCAACGGATTGCATGGATGCCCAAAATGTGCTTCTTAATCCCGAAGATTGGCCAGCCTTTCAACCGTATCAAGAAGAGTATAATAGGTTGAAGTCTTTGTTTACTGTCTTCTCTATTCATGTAATTCCTCGTACTCTTAACTATAAGGCGGATACTCTTGCGCGTTCAGCGAGAGAATCGCCTATAGATTACCCACTGTATGTTTTCACCTAGTTGGTATTATAATATCACGAGTTGAAAAAAAAAAAAAAATTATAATCATTAACAACTCTAAAATTCTGAATACATGAAATCGTGTGGGCAATGTTGTAATATTAACCAAATTTCGAACAAAAGCGAAATCGTGGGACCCAAGGCAGGCTGTCACAATTGGCGGACCCCAACGAATTATCAAATCCAATTTATAAATAATCAATTTTTTCACACACCAAATATATAAACCTAATAATCCCCAAAAATTAAAAAGAAAAAAAATACAGAAGAAGATCTCGCTCACCGCCTCATTTCCTCGATCTCCGTTCTCACTCTCCTTCCTTTCTCGCATAACATCGTTCGAATTAGGGTTTTTGGTCTGAGAAGATGAGGGAGATCATAAGTATTCATATTGGACAAGCTGGAATCCAAGTCGGAAATTCCTGTTGGGAGCTTTACTGTCTCGAACATGGGATCCAGCCTGATGGAATGATGCCTAGGTAATTAATGACCTAATTTCTCTTTTCTCATTTTGTACTGTTGATTCATTTGAAGGGTTTTCAGAGATGAACAAGCCCTTTTTGTTTTGCTTTTTCACAGTGATACTACAGTTGGAGTTGCACACGATGCTTTCAACACTTTCTTCAGCGAGACTGGTGCTGGGAAGCATGTTCCTAGAGCTGTCTTTGTTGATCTTGAGCCTACTGTTATCGACGAAGTTCGTACTGGAACTTACCGGCAACTTTTCCATCCCGAGCAGCTTATCTCTGGCAAAGAAGATGCTGCTAACAACTTCGCTAGAGGCCATTACACTGGTGAGACACACTTTTCCTGCTTCTTATGACTTTGTTAGAGTTCTTCGAATGGTCTTTAATATTTATGTTATTTCAGTTGGAAAGGAGATTGTGGACCTTTGCCTTGACCGTGTGAGGAAACTTGCCGATAACTGTACTGGGTTGCAAGGGTTTTTGGTGTTCAATGCTGTTGGTGGTGGAACTGGTTCTGGATTGGGATCTTTGTTGTTGGAACGTTTGTCCGTTGATTATGGGAAAAAGTCAAAACTTGGATTCACCATCTACCCATCTCCTCAGGTACCCTTTTTCTGCTATAAACTGAAATGAGATGTCAATTTCATTACATTTTTTTTTAATAGTATGAATCTTTGTTTTGATGCATTTCCATTTGATTATTAGGTTTCTACTGCTGTCGTAGAGCCTTACAACAGTGTTCTTTCAACACATTCCCTTCTTGAACACACCGATGTAGCTGTTCTCTTGGATAATGAAGCCATCTATGATATTTGCCGCAGATCCTTAGATATTGAGAGGCCTACCTACACAAACTTGAACAGGTTGATATCACAGATTATATCATCTTTGACAACATCATTGAGGTTTGATGGTGCTATCAATGTGGACATCACTGAGTTCCAGACCAATCTTGTCCCATATCCCCGTATCCATTTCATGTTGTCATCTTATGCACCAGTCATCTCAGCTGCAAAGGCTTACCATGAACAGTTATCAATCCCTGAGATCACCAATGCTGTGTTTGAACCAGCTAGCATGATGGCAAAGTGTGACCCCAGGCATGGAAAATACATGGCCTGTTGTTTAATGTACCGTGGAGATGTTGTTCCTAAAGATGTTAATGCTGCTGTTGGTACCATCAAGACCAAAAGGACTGTTCAGTTTGTTGACTGGTACTTTCAAATTGGAACATGTTGCCATAGTTTTTCTGTCTTCATGTTGTTATTACAAACATTAATTGGCATGGGTTTTGTTTTACAGGTGCCCTACTGGGTTCAAATGTGGTATCAACTACCAACCTCCAACAGTTGTTCCAGGAGGTGACCTCGCTAAAGTTCAGAGAGCTGTATGCATGATCAGCAACAACACAGCAGTTGCAGAGGTGTTCTCACGAATCGACCACAAGTTCGATCTTATGTATGCGAAGAGGGCATTTGTGCACTGGTATGTTGGTGAAGGAATGGAGGAAGGTGAATTCTCCGAGGCACGTGAAGACTTAGCCGCACTGGAGAAAGATTACGAGGAAGTGGGTGCTGAAGGTGGAGATGATGAAGAAGATGAAGGTGAAGACTACTGAGACCTTCTGTCAAGAAAATTTGCAACCAAAATCGTTTTTTCTATTTCAACTTTTGATTCATGTTGATTACAAGTTTGTTTTGATCCTGTACAATATCCTTTGAACTTTCTTTGCCTTCCTGTTTTATCTCTGTTTGATATATTTCATTGGTAGAGTGACCATTGGGAGTTTCCATTATCAGGCTTTTGTTGTACCAAAACCCTCATTATCTTCCTTAAGTGTACAATATTTTTTTTTTAATTTAAAATCTGCTCTATTAGGAATTTGTTCTACTTTACTTCCATAAATCCAAAAATACTCATGATAAACATAGCTTTTAGTTCCATTTGATCAACCATAGTTGTACTAATTTAGTTAAGAGTTAAGACAACTAGACAGTTGATTATTACTTCAATTCTTCAGACAAAATCAAAATTTATCCGAGCATCACATTCCCATTTTCTCAACTCATGTCATACACTTAACCAAAACATGATATTTTATTTTTGAAGAAACGTTTTATAAGATTCATTATATATATAGACATTAACAGAGAATCAAAATCTTACCATACAGTCACAGACAACCTGACAATTTTCGATCTGGCACTTAAAAAAAGGAAAAAAAATCCTGAATAATTGATAGTATACAATAGATTAACCTGTAAAACCGGTTTAGTTCGGTTAAGCTAATAATAACCGCCTAACCGGATAAAAATAGAGAATAAGAGGCATGAGATCTAGATCCAGATCGAATCTCATGTATTTTGTCTACCCCAATTTCTTAAGGCAGCCTGTCACAAGTCACAACTTGGCGGACCCCAACCAATTATCGATTTCACTTTCTTCTTAAATATTCCAATTTTTCCAACTAACCAAAATGCAAACAAAAAAATCAAAAAGAAGATCTCGCTCACCGCCTCGATCAATTCTCCGTTCGTCGAAGAAGAAAGAGGATTCGATTTGAATTGAATTAGGGTTTTTTGGTTTGAGAAGATGAGGGAGATCATTAGTATTCATATTGGACAAGCTGGTATTCAAGTTGGGAATTCTTGCTGGGAGCTTTATTGTCTCGAACATGGAATTCAGCCTGATGGTATGATGCCAAGGTAATTACCTAATTGCTCTTTCTCAGTTTTGTGTGTTTTGGATTGATTTCAGATGGACCAACAACAAGTTTCTTCGTTATTTGCAGTGACACTACAGTGGGAGTTGCACACGATGCTTTCAATACTTTCTTCAGTGAGACTGGTGCTGGGAAGCACGTTCCTAGAGCTGTTTTTGTTGATCTTGAGCCTACTGTTATTGATGAAGTTCGTACTGGAACTTACCGCCAACTTTTTCATCCTGAGCAGCTTATCTCTGGCAAAGAAGATGCTGCCAATAACTTCGCTAGAGGCCATTACACTGGTGAGAAACCCTTTTCCTGCTTGTTATAACTCTTTAGGGCTCTTCGAGTGGTTTTTAATGTTCATGTTATTGCAGTTGGAAAGGAGATTGTTGACCTTTGTCTTGACCGTGTGAGGAAACTTGCCGATAACTGTACTGGCTTACAAGGGTTTTTGGTGTTTAATGCTGTTGGTGGGGGAACTGGTTCTGGATTGGGATCTTTGTTGTTAGAACGTTTGTCTGTTGATTATGGAAAAAAGTCAAAACTTGGATTCACCATTTACCCATCTCCTCAGGTACCCTTTTTCTGCTAGAAACTGAAATGACATATCAAGTACATTAAATGTTTCTTTATAAGTACGAAAGCTGGTTCTAATGCATTTCATTGCAATTTTCAGGTTTCTACTGCTGTTGTCGAGCCTTACAACAGTGTTCTGTCAACGCATTCCCTACTTGAACACACCGATGTAGCTGTCCTATTGGATAACGAAGCCATCTATGATATTTGCCGTAGATCCCTAGATATCGAAAGGCCAACTTACACAAACTTAAACAGGTTGATATCACAGATCATATCATCTTTGACAACATCATTAAGGTTTGATGGAGCCATCAACGTGGATATCACTGAGTTCCAGACCAATCTTGTTCCATATCCCCGTATCCATTTCATGCTGTCATCTTATGCACCAGTCATCTCAGCTGCAAAGGCTTACCATGAACAGTTATCTGTCCCAGAAATCACTAATGCCGTGTTTGAACCAGCTAGCATGATGGCAAAGTGTGACCCAAGGCACGGAAAGTACATGGCCTGTTGTTTGATGTACCGTGGAGATGTTGTTCCTAAAGATGTTAATGCTGCTGTTGGTACCATCAAAACCAAAAGAACTGTTCAGTTTGTTGACTGGTATGATCTTAAAATGGAGATGTTGCTATTGTTTCTACTTTCATGTTGTTATTACAAGCATTAATTTGACATAAATTTTGTTTTGCAGGTGCCCAACTGGTTTCAAATGTGGAATCAACTACCAACCTCCAACAGTTGTTCCAGGAGGTGACCTCGCTAAGGTTCAGAGAGCTGTATGCATGATCAGCAACAACACAGCAGTTGCAGAGGTTTTCTCACGGATTGACCACAAGTTTGATCTTATGTACGCGAAGAGGGCGTTTGTGCATTGGTATGTCGGTGAAGGAATGGAGGAAGGTGAATTCTCTGAGGCACGTGAAGACTTAGCTGCACTGGAGAAAGATTACGAGGAAGTGGGTGCTGAAGGTGGAGACGATGAAGAAGATGAAGGTGAAGACTACTGAAACCTATTGTCAAAAAATTTGTGAACAAAATCGTTTCTCTGTTCTTTTGATTCTTGTTGATTACATGTTTGTTTTAATCCTGTACAATATCTTCTGGAGTTTCTCCATCTTCCTGTTTTTATCTCGATTCGGTACATTTTAATTTGTAGAGCATCCATTGGGAGTTCCGAGTTCATTATCAAGCTTTGTTGTACCAAACCTTCATCATCTTCTTACAATATCCATATTTTTCTTTAGGTACAATGTTGTCTATTTGGACATAGTAGAGATGTTTTCTACTTTACATTCACGGATCATAGATCCAAAGTTACATGAATTAAACAGGCAAGTGAAATAAAATCAAGTAGGGCAGAAGAGTTGGGAGAGTGAAGGGAGATCCCAAATAGGATCGGTAGGATCGAAAATTGCATATTCTGCATTCATGTTGTCATAGTAACTGTTAGCTCCATTCATTGCATATAGAGATGCAGATATCTGTCTTTCAATCTCAGCTAGACCCAACTGTTGATCCGTTGAGTTTGGTTCGTTGAGATGTCTATGTGTTTCTTCTCCACCTTGAGCCAAAGGAACATGGTGGTTGAATCCAGAGACAATGGGCCATGAATAAGGAAGCTGAAGACTGTTGGCTTCTGGTTGCTCAACGAGAGATGATTCCGGACGGTACACATTATTGATCGGCATCACTGTGGTGGTGAGACTAGTAGCCGTCGAAGCGTAGTTAATGCTGCATTCTGCAAAAGAAGAGACCGGTTTTTGTTTTTGTTTTTGTGGTTGTTGTTGTTGCTGCTGCTTCATGCTCTGTTTCTGGTGAAGAAGGTTTCTGATCTTTAAAGACAATTGTGAGTTGTTTGGAAAATGGTTAGCGAAATTAGTTCGAGTATTGGAGCCACGTAAGAGACAAGCAGCTTCATCGTAAGCTCGAGCAGCTTCTTCTGCGGTCTCAAAGGTTCCAAGCCACATACGTATCTTCTGTGTTGTGTCTTTGATCTCTGCAACCCATTTTCCTGAAGGTCTTTGCCTAACTCCAACGAACTTCGTCTTGTTGCCTTTGCTCTTCTCCTTTGTTTTCTGCTTTGGACTTGTTTGATGTTCCATTTTCATTTTTTTTTTTTGGTTATGAATGTGTATATAGACATACATATAAACTTATATATATAGAAATTCATTAGCTTTTCAAGATGTGTTCGTATTTTTTGGGGTCTAAGTCTTAGTGGGTGGCTCGTCTATCTGAAGACTTGATCTTATTATGATACTAATATAAGTTGATGTGTTTTTAGATACTCTTGATATATTCAGGGGTCATCGTCTATTTGGGTTACATGTATTAATGGCGTGCGTACCATTTTCTAAATTTCTGAATATAAAAAGTAAAGTTCAAAGGACAAAGTGACTTCTGTGAAAGTATTTGATCGAAAGAAGGTAAACCCTATGTCAATGGATTTTTTATACGAGTTTAATTCCAAAAAAGCTATAGTCCCGCAAGATATAATTTATAGTTTGAGAAGTGTCGATGAGGCTCTAAACTTGCGGGCTGTGCTTAAATCGAGGCGTTCTAGGATTATATATTTTACGTCCAAAAAAAAAATAAGATTTTCAGATTAACCTATTATGAACAATAAGTTATAATGCGGATTTAATTATATGGTCGATTGAACCGTATATAGATAAAAAATTACAAAATAATTACAATTTATAAGTAATCAAATTAAAGATGGATTTTGAAGCGCGTGCATCTCACGTTCTTTTCTCTGAGGCGATTTTGAGGCGATCCTAACTAACTCTTGTTCTTCGTCGTTTTGCTTTTCCGATCTCGTTTTTAGCTCTCCGGTGACTTGGCAAGGGGCTTGTCGTCGGCAATGACGAGCTCCTCTTCCTCCCCTTCTCTGTTACCTGCTCCTCCTGCCTCTTCTCCGTTAGCTTTGGTGAACTCTCCGACGTTGATTTCTCACATGGTATCTGCTCCGGTTTCTTTGCCGGCGATTGTTAATCCGAGTTCTTCTATCTCCCAAGCTCCGATTGATGCTTATGCTCTCCGAATTTGATTCATGTTTCTTCGTCTTCACCTGTGAATTTGATTTCTCCTGTTGTTTCGTCGATTTCAGATTTGGTGTTATTTCCTCCTCTTGTTGCAGATAAGATTCCCATTCCTCCTATTGTTGCATCGATGAATTCATCTTCTGTGTTGGCTTCTGTTTCTGGATCTATGCCTTCAGTTGTTGATTCTCTGAATCCTTCTTGGAATGATATTGCTAAATCTTCCAACTTTGTTGTTATTGATTTTGGATTTACTCCTGTTGTATCTGATGGTATTGTCTCCACTTCGATACCTTCTTCTCTTCTTGCATACTCGACACCTCTCTGGAGTAATTTTGTAGTGGGTCACTTCATTGGTGAAGCTCCACATATTGGCTACGTTCACGCTACAGTGAATAAGATTTGGCAAACTCCCAAGAAAGATCTCAAGATTGATGCAAATTTTGTCAAACCTACTTCTGTTGTTTTTTATATTGAAGATAAGCAGGTTCGTGAACGTATACTTCACCATCGTTTCTGGTATGTTGGAGATAAACCTATGATTGTACTTGCTTGGTCTCCCTCTACTGCTAATCAGTCTCCGGATTTGCACTCTATTCCTTTATGGGTTAACTTTAAAGATGTTCCTAATCATCTTTCTCCTTCAAGGGTCTCAGTTTTTTAGCAAGTCATGTTGGTAAACCGATTAAACTCCATCCTTCTACTATAAAGTGTATTCGATTTGATGTTTCTCGGGTTTTGATTGAGGTAAATTTGGAGAAGCCCCTTCCACGTCATTCATTTAGCTGAAGGTTCTTATCCGGCTTGTCAGATTGGTCTCTCCTTCCCTTGGCTTCCTCCTCGCTGTAATCTATGCTCTAAGTGGTTTCATCTTCCCACTAAATGTAGCCTTAAATCTAATTCTGGAGACACTTCTATCCTCCCGGTGGCTTCTACACCTTATAATCTTGATTTGACAAAGATAGTTGTTGCTGCGGATCATACTTCTCTTTCGGTTCCTGCTAGTACTCAACTATCTCAACATGGGTCTTTGGAACATGGTGTTGG
The DNA here is from genome assembly GCA_900406405.1 of Lepidium africanum. NCBI lineage: Eukaryota > Viridiplantae > Streptophyta > Magnoliopsida > Brassicales > Brassicaceae > Lepidium > Lepidium africanum. The sequence continues at coordinate 41,620 of OVAX01000751.1, read as the reverse complement.
TTCTGAGTCTCTTGACTCAACCGTCATTAGAAAATCAGGTTGTACCACTCCTACTAAGTCTGATTCTATTACTGAGATTGTTGTTTCAGCTACTAATGCTTCTCTCTGTCAAGCTTCTCTCAGATTTCCAAATAATATTCCAATCCTAACAAAGTCGGTTGTCGCTGTTAGAGCTGCTTCACCAAGACTCCCAGTTTCCATCAGTACTCACTCAACTAGGTGTTCATCTATGGAATCTGGTGTTGGTTCCATGTCTTTAGACTGGACCACCATCATAAAATCAGGTCACATTTCTCCGGAAATTTCTGGTGCTGTTAACTCTTTAACAAAATCTCTACCTAATGTTTCTACGGGTCAGCTATCTCCTTCCAGATTTCAACTTCTTGAGAACTTACCTGAGGAAGGCAAAATTTTGGAATCTGATCCGCCAGTTTCAGTACCTCGTAAGTCTGCTCGTCAACGTAAAAAATTTGATAAGTTAAAATCTGCAGCTATTCATACTGAAAATTCTAAAGTCCTAACCTCAGTGCTAAGCCAATCTCACTCAAAGAAAGCTTCCATTAGGAAGCATTAATGTCTTTTTTAGCTTGAAATCTTCGTGGTTTCAACCAACCACGTAAGCATATTGTGCTCAAGAAAATGGTTCAGGATTCTAAACCTTTATTCTGCTGCTTGATAGAAACCAGAATTATTCAGGAAAATTTTGTCCCTATCCTTCACTCTTGTCTTCCTTCTTGGGAAGCTATTGCAAATTATAGATATCACAGATTGGGTCGTATCTGGTTCTGCTACTCTGATGCTGTTTGTGTTGATCTTTTAGCTATGTCTGCTCAACATATTACTTGCAGAATTCAGGTTGTTTCCTCTGGTGAAACTTTTGTTGTTTCTACGGTATATGGTTCTAATTTTGAAGCTGATAGGCAGATTCTTTGGTCAGAGTTATCCGATGTTATCTCATCTTTTCCACATCTCTCTCTTCCTTTGATTTTTCTAGGGGACTACAATGAAATCCTTTCCACCTCTAAGCACTCTCATTCTAATGAGTATAGTTTTGATCAGCAGGGTATGGTTCGGTTTCAGAATTGGGTTTCAAGTCTTGATCTCATGGATCTTGTTTTCTCTGGTCCAAAATTTTCCTGGTGGAATAAGAGGGATGGAGACCCGATTGGTAAAAAATTGGACCGTGCTCTCATTAATAAATCCTAGCTGGATTCTTTCCCTGGTTCTTCTGCTACTTTTTCTACTGGTGCTATATTTTACCATGCCAGAATTATGGTCTTTTTTCATTCTCCTCTTAGCACCACTTGAAAGCCTTTTCAGTTTTTTAATTTTTTGGTAGATCATGAGCAATTACTCCCTACTGTTGAGATGTCTTGGAACTCCATTGCTCCTCTTTATCACTCCAGGTCTGCTCTCCACTTATTTCATTAAAAGCTGAAGCTCCTTAAGCATGCGCTTCATTTCTTGAATAAAACTCATTATGGAGATCTTCCAAATCGCACAAAAGCTGCTTTTGATGGTTTGTGTTTAAAGCAATATGCAGCTCTCCACTTATTTCATTAAAAGCTGAAGCTCCTTAAGCATGAAGCTTCATTTGCTTCTACTCGTTGTCATCATTTACCCCTCATTGAGGAACAGTTTTTTCGTCAAAAGTTTAGAATTCGATGCCTGGGTTCTGGTGATCGGAATACTTCTTTTTTCATAGGACTATTAATTCTAGAACCTCCAACAATGTTATTCAAAGTTTCCTTTTACCCTCTGGTATTACTGTTTCTGATCCTGATTCAATTAAAAATGATGCAGTTGCCCATTTTCAAGACTTTTTGCAACGTGACTCTCCTCCCCTCCAGCAGTCTCAAATCTTGGATATTTCTCAATTTATTGATTTCTCATGTTCTCCCTCTGCTTCAAATAGTTTGCTTGCTCTGATTACAGCTGAGGAAATTTACTCTACTATCTTTTCTATGCCTACGAATAAGGCTCCTGGCCCTGATGGCTTTATAGTTGAGTTCTACAAAGCTGCTTGGCCCATTATTGGTAAAGACTTCATCACTACTATTTAGCGTTTCTTTTTGTTTTGCTTTCTTCCTACTGGAATTAATGCTACAGCTTTGATTCTTGTCCCTAAGCATTTTGATGCTCACTCTATGGCTGATTATAGACCAATCTGATCTATAAAGTCATCACCAAGATAATTGCAAACAGACTAAAGAATTTTATTCCTCAAGCTATTGCTCCTAACCAAACTGCTTTTGTCAAACATAGTTTACTGCTAGAAAATGTTCTCTTTGCAACTGAGATGGTAAAAGATTATCACAAATCTTCCATATCTTCTCGCTGTGCCATTAAGTTTGATATCTCCAAAGCATTTGATTCACTGAATTGGTCTTTTATTACTGCTATGTTGCAAGCTATGAATCTACCTGATATGTTTATCTCTTGGATCCAGCTCTATTTTTCAACAGCGATGTTTTCTATCTCCATCAATGGTAACCTGCATGGTTTTTTCCCTAGTTCTCGTTGGCTTCGTCAAGGCTGTTTTCTCTCCCTCTCTCTCTCTCTATCTCTCTCTCTATGTTATAATCAACAATGTTTTGTTTAACATGTTGAATAGAGCTGCTTAATCTGCTGCCTTTGGATACCATCCTTTTTGTAAAGATCTTAACCTTACTCATCTCAGTTTTGCTGATGATATAATGGTTTTTTCGGATGGCTCTCCTCGTTCTTTGACAGGCATTCTGAATGTGATGGAAAAATTTGCTGACTTGTTAGGATTATATATTAACCTCTCCAAATCCTCGATTTTCACGGCTGGTAATGACAATTCTTTACTCCAATTTGCTGCTCCTGAAGTTGGTATCTCCATTTATTCTCTTCATATTCGATATTTGGGTCTTCCTCTCTTATCCAAGCGTGTGACTAAATCTGATTATGAGCCTTTGATCTCGAGAATTAAAACCAAAATGCTTTCTTGGACAACTTAGTCATTGTCATATGTTGGTCGTCTGCAGCTTATTAATTATGTCATCTCAAGTATCACTAATTTTTGGTGTGCTTCCTTTCGTCTCCCTAATGGTTATTTGGATGAGATTGAACGCCTTTGCAATGTGTTTTTATGGTCTGGTTCTCCTAATAATACTCATAAATTCAAAGTTGCTTGGTTTGATGTTTGTCTCTCCAAAACTAAAGGTGGTCTTGATATTCGTTCTCTCGGTGATACCTCTCGTGTCTTTGGACTTCACCTTATTTGGCGCCTTCTTATTATGTCAGATTCTCTATGGGTTAATTGGATTAAGCACTACTTACTGCGTTATTCCTCCTTTTGGGATTTTTATTCTAATGCTAGAGGATCATGGGCTTGGCGTAAGCTTTTAAAATTACGACCTCTTGCATCCTCTTTCGTGAAGATTAAGGTTATTTTCGGTCACAGTACATTTTTTTGGACTGATAATTGGTGCTCTCTTGGTAAGCTCATTGAAATTACTGGTTCGATTGGTACTAGATACCTTGGAGTTTCTCGTAATGCCATGGTTTTTGAGGCTTTCTCCTCCTTGACTGGCTGGCTTCCTCATGCCTCTGATTCTGGTCAATTTGCTAATTTGGTTCTTCATATCCGTTCCTTACCTATCTTAGCATCAGATGGGAATGATATATGCCTTTAGAAGCACTCGAATTCTGAGTTTCTTCCTCATTTATCTGCCTCCAAAACTTGGGACCAGATTCATTCCCCTTGTCCTCATGTTCCCTGGTATCGTCTCATTTGGTTTCCTCAAGTTGTGCCTCACTTTGCTTTTATCTCTTGGCTGGCTTTGCGGGATCGTTTATCCACAGGTACACGTATGAGGTTTTGGGGTGTGACTCATAATGGTATTCTTTGTGGGGAAAGAGATGAATCTAGGGATCATCTCTTTTTTACATGCCCTTATAGTTTCACAATCTGGTTCGAACTTTGTGGATCTTTTCTTAATACTGCTATTAATCATGATTGGTCAGAATCTATATCCTCCCTTTAGGTGAGTAGATGTCGAATGGACTCTATTCTTCTTCGACTACCTTTTCAAGTTTCGATCTATTACATATGGCAAAAGAGGAACTCCCGGATCCATGGCCGAGGTTATAAAGATGCTAGGTCCACTCTCAAACTTATTGATAGAGTGATAGCGAATAGAATATGCTCTCTCCACTATTCTTTTCCTCATAATTTGGAAGGTTTTCTTAGACATTGGTTTGCTACTCACTGAGCTGATTTTTTATTGTTTCTATTCCTTCATCTATTTAGCATCTTGTGGCTTTGTATATAAACCATTTGACATTTCAACAAAAAAAAAATTAAATAGATAAATCATAATGTCGGGTACTTTATATAGGTAATAGAAAACATAATTGTTTCTTAATTTTTTAAAGGTGAATCTTATAGAATAAATTAACAAATAATTTTAGCTTTTTTATATCAAATTTGTATTTTACATTACTAAAAAATTTCACAACATATAGATAGTACATTTTATGGTTTTATAGTGTTGTTCTGATTTAGAAAATAATTTATTTTACAAGATTATAAATACAATTAAAAAAAACTATAGATGGGTAGCAAAACACAGACATAAAATTGAACGTATTACGGTTTTTATATTTATGATTTCGAATTTATCCATATAACCCGTAAAATAGTTGGACCTGCAGCAGAGTGAGTTAAAAGAGACAGATTAACCTGCATTGATACTCTTATTTGGAACAACCGGAATTTGACTCTAAAAAATTATGTATTTTCATGTGATAAAATTTAAATCTATAAAATTTAGTTATGAATTAGGCTTTATTGAATATTCATTATGTGTTTGTTTCTCGGCTTGGAAGTAAGAATATTTAATTCCAACAACCCATTAGTGTTATACGACTTTAGAGGGAGGCCTTAAACAAGAACATAAAAAAGTTTAAAATGGTGTGAAGTAGGCCTAGTGTGAAGCCGACCAATATACACTTAAAAAACTATTGTATTGACAAAATCTTTTAAGTTAGTGGGAAACCTCTAACATAATTAAGAACTTACAGGAAACATATATATGTCTTAACAATGTTAACATTAATTACTCAAACCAGTTAATCTCAAAAAATGATGTCTCAAAGGCTTTCAATAATCCTGTTTGTTCTTTTAGCAACCTTAATCACAATAGCTAAAGGAAACAACAACAGAAAGCTATTGACAAGTTACCGACCTCAATATTCTCCTCCTCCTCCGATTTATCGTCAGCCTGTTGCTCCTCCTACTCCAGTGTATCCACCTCCGGTTGCTCAATCTCCTCCTAAAGCTCCCATTGCTTATTACTACTACAAGAGATCGCCACCACCACCGCCAGCTAGATATCGAAAAGTGTATACACCACCTCCTTCCCGCAAACCGTCGTTGTGGTTCTAAGAAGCATGTAAGAGGCTTGAGAATGACATTAATTGTCTAACACTGTGTGTTGTTTGACCTTTCTTTTATTTCTTTCAAATATTGTGTTCATAATTGTTTTCAATTGTATATTCATCAACTCTGTGACTATATTATGTTTGACCAAAAAAACCAAAACTCAGTGACATTTTGTTTATCGTTTGCGGACTGATTGTTATTGTATTCTTTAAGATATAATCATTACTACTCTAGACTTGCTTCATACAAATTTTCCTATAAACAAATCAAAGATGGAATGAAACCGTCATCAAATGCAAGTATTTGAGCCATTTTGTGGTTATTATCTAGAACAATGTCATTACATTCAATCTAAAATCGAAAAGAGATCATCACATTTATGGAATGGAAGCGAGTTTTGAAAGCTTTGAGAACTTGAAGAAAATGACTCAAAAAGCAAATTTCATTTATTAGGTTTTGCGATTACAATAGCTATACTCAATAAAGTAAACCTTGTCATTTGTTGATATTTGACCTCTCTTCTAATCATTGAGAGCATCAAAACAATTATGTATGTAAAATCAAGCCTTCATTTTATGAGATTTATTGTGAGTGACGTTGAGAAGGAATCATAAATTAAATATATTAATCAGTATTTGTACTACCATTAAAATAAGGGAAACTAAACACACACACATGATGTAATTGAATGGGTCCCAACATTTCTGTATTGTGGCCTAGCACAAATTCACCAAGTACTAAAATATATTTAAATCATTTAGTTAACATGCTTGCTTGCTTGCTGTATGACAAAATTATCGTGCTTATGACAACGAAATATTTAAATAAAATAACAAAAAGACATTATTTATTGGTAAAAAAAGACTGTCCAAAAGAGTACAAAATCAACAAATGACAATGAGAGAAAAGAATAATTTCCTTCAAAATTCTCACTGGCAAATGAAAACAAAACTCAAAAATTCAAACAAACCAATTCTGTTTCCTTTTTTCTGCTATAAGCACCAAAATTTTCTCAAAACCCAAACCAAACATCGACACTTCTGGGGAAATCAAACCCAATTTTCCCAATGCCATCTTTTTTTAACAACAATTTCCTTCCCTCCTAATATACACTTCCTATCATTGATGATAGAAACTTCATTTTTATAACTTATGAAGGATTGACCCCATTATCATCCCTCCCAACAAAAAAATGGGTGAAAAATGCAATAAATAAACATAAATGCAAAACTGACTTGACGCTTTGTGGTGAAAAATAGAGCTCACAGGATTTGTAAAGAAACACAATGAGACTGGATTGGAGTTGAGTTCTAGGAGGAAAGCATGGTTTGGAGAGCAAGTTGCTGTTCAGGTTTCAGTGTTGACCATGTTGAGGCCAATGCTGATGCTGGCAATGTCTGTTGAAGTTGCCTTAGTATATTTATCATACGACCTGCTGTTTCTTCTGTCACAACATCTTTCCCTGTAAGCACCTGCTACATTGATTTCTCTATGAGTACAACACTATTGCTAAAAAGATCAACCAGTGGAAAGCATAATAAACAACAAACCTCGGCAAAAACAATTAAGATTTTCGGAAGATACTGGTTATTGGGACCTAAAAGTTCCACATCTTGCCTGCAAGTTTGTAATCAATCAATGAATGCAAAAAAGAAAGAAAGAAAGTGGTATGTAATGTAGAATCTAAACCCATTGCATACCTCTCTACCATTGAGCAGAGCTGCTCATGAACTACTTTAGCTTCAATGACATCATTACTTATAGGCAAACAGTTCAACCATGCAGGAAGTACCTAATAGTGATAATAAACCAAAACAAGGTGGCTTGTGAGTCATTAAACGCAACCAATTGTATTCGTGCAATGGCAAAACCTTATGAATATATTATTAGCTACCTGAGAAGAATCGATACTGTCACGGTGAAATTGACAGATCTTCCCCACAGCGGATACAGCATTATCATATGCCATGGCATTTTCAGATTGTCGGGCATTAGGTTGCTGTATCACAACATTTAATCTTGACAGAGCCTCTGTTGACAAAAAAGCATATGTTAGTTGACTGGGAAGCACAGATCAAATCCCCAAAAACTACCAGTGGGAAAAGGTATATCATACCTCCAACAAGAGGCTTGAATACAGATCCGCCAAACTCAGCACAAACACCAAGCCCGTATACAGCAGCCTGTCGAACTTCTGGGCTCTCATCATTGCAAGCTTCCAGTACGAATGGAAGATAAGTATCATAATATCTGCCAAACAAATATCAGGGAAATCTACATAAGAAGACTGGCAACTAAGAACCTACGATGTACAAAGGCCCAGTGAATGTATATTCTTACTTAAAGGCAGCATCACGGCATTGTTCTGCAACATCATCAAAAATGCATATCGCAATTCTTCTCTCTTCAGCTGTTTTGTCCCTTCCCTGAACTCAACCAATACATATCACAAAATCAATATTCAATAGCAAAGCGGAAAATCTAGAGTGAACTACGACTGATATTGTATTAGAATCATGACAACGACCACAGATCTAGGAACAACATACACCTGAACACTTCATAGTAACAATATTTAGTACAGATTTTCACTTAAGACTATATCAATTCGAATATATGAGCTTCTGGGTATAACAAAGCCCGCCTACTCATTGACACAAACAAAAATAAAAGATCATCTTTACTATAGGAATTCTCCATTTAGTACCATGCAGCACACAAAATTGAAGACTTGACTGATGATGACCACTTACCCACATAGGAGTTAAGTAGGAAGATAACTCGTCAAAGAACGGCAGAAATGAGGCCTTGAATGTCTTAACCAGTGTTCCCAATATTTCACCAACCTATATTTTGAAAAAACAATTATAAGAACGTTGAAGATATTATACTCCCGTTAAACAAGGGTGAATCACAGAAAACTAACTTGATCAAAAATTTCTTCCTCTTGCTCGTTTTCCTCTTTAATAAGCTCTCCCTCTTCGGCATCAAAGTCTTCAGCATTGGCCCTCTCTCCCCTCTCCCGCTTCCTACTAGAGCTTGCTGTCATAACTTGCTTAACCTCATCAACTATAGATCTAATTTTCCCTTCATCCAAAAGATTTCCAGAGATCTGGAATACAGTGACAGATTATAAGATGCCACAATCCGACCAATGTAATGCACTTAATAAAGACTTATTCAATGCAAACTCTGTATCCCATAATTTATCATTTTCATACTCCCATACTCAATAAGAATGAACAAGTGATGAAGTAAAGGAAAAAAGGGCCATCAGTTTGTCTTAACAGGCTTTCCACTACAAGTAGTTGAATAGATGACCTAATTACAAAAACCAGCAAGACTACCATGATAGTGAAGTATTGTCAAATGAAAATACTGAAGATTGACTCTAAAGAGGCACGATAACTGAATTGTTCAAAGTAAGCTTTTTATTACATAATCACAAGTCCCTCTCAAGTTCAACCAAATTTTCCAAATGAATATTTACCTGCAAGCATTCATTGATAGCTTCCAACATACTCACACAGATCTCGGTATCAGGTTCCTACATAAGATCCAATCATCAAGCCAATCAACAAAATAGATAATAGCCAAAACAGAAAACGAAAAAATGAACTCAACAGTCACTAACTTTATGTAACGCTTCCAGCATAGCTGGAATAATGTAGTCGGAGAGCTGCTTCAGATAGGATAGATCGCGCCCTTGAGATATTCCTTTCTCTATTGCCAGCTTGGCTGAGCGCATTAGTTCCGGCATGGCTAGAAAGAAAAATTATTTAATCTATTAGAAACCTGTGTATATAATGATCCAAAAAGAGGGATCATAGCCAATATATTTTCAGATATACCTGACACAGCTGCTCTTCTAACTTCTTCATGAAAATAGAATTTTAGTAAGGGAACCAGTGTCGGTGCAACCTACAATAAACAAATTCAGTTTTACTCAAACCCAAGAACAATACTGGATACTGACAAAATTTGGAGTTAATTTAACCACACCAACCTGATCAATCCAGGGAAAAAATCCTTCTTTTAACTCATCAGCATAGCAACAAAGCATGTTACAAGCCGTTGCTTTTTCTTCTAGGACACTTGTTTTGATCCCTATCCTTTTGTCTCCCAGGATAATTGTCTCCATACTGCATCAAGAGATGGAATTAGCAAAATTAGCACCGCATGAATAACTCATACTCCCTCTGTTTCTCGACAGGTGATGCTATCATAATTTATCTCAGCTATTAACAATTGCAACCTTACACGGATATCATTAATGAAACAACAATCTATTCTGACAAGAAATTCTTGAATGTTATTTTTCTATGAACTAAATAAAAAGGCTCTTAAAAGGTTATTGCAGGGGCAGCGGCACCTTCAACAACACAGAAGCATAGTTTTTCTATGCAAAGGCATACAAACAAGATAAAAAGCACGGTATAGGAACAGCAATTAAATAAAAATTTAAGAATAACGAAAACAAACCTTTCATCATCTGAATCCTCTGCCTCATCTTCTGAATCAGCAGATGTAATTGTAACATCTGGTTTAAGTTGAGCTGACTGAAGCAAAGGTGGCATCACAACACTCATGTATGGGAGGAAATCTTGACCTAGACACTTGCAAAGCCTAGCCCACGCCTACGAAAGTGTAAGGTAAAAGTAAGCAAGCGAACTTGCCTATCTATGCTTATAATTAGCAATATAGACCTAGCTTTTTGTAACCAGAATTTACCTGTAACATGTAACTCGTTATTGGATCATCTGCCTCCATCTCAGACCCTTGCAATGACATAAGCACTTCCATGACCTGACATGGACATGTGAAAATATTTTCGCGCGATAAATAAAGAGAAATTTTTTGAAAGCCAGTAGAGAAACAAGATTACTGCAAACGTCAACAACTTTGATAGTAAGTTAATTTCATTTGACCTATGCATAAAAGCATACCTGTCTCGCATCATCCCTAAATCTGTCCTTTCCAACTGCCATTCCAACAAGACTGATGCACTCCATGGATTTGGCGCGCAGCATCCTCTTTGATTTGTCAGTGGCGTTCATCAAAATAGTTTTGAGATATGGCATGACAGCATCATAATACTTTTGGAAGTGTTCCTAGTAATTCAGATTATGTCAGATCAGGAGTCAAGAGTTGCAATTAACGAAAACCAACATGTAACACATTTATTCATATATACCTGTGATGAATCAGCAACTGAAGCAAGGGCTGTTAAAGCTCCTTCTTGCACCATTTGTTTACCATTCTATCAGAAACACCATTATAATCCAAAGTCAATCATTTAAACTCAATAGAGTGCAAAAGATTTGCACTTTTAAGTAACTTATTTAAAAATTAATTTGCATAAAGGACTTACTTGTAATAGCACTAGCAACTTGCTCACTACTCCGTCTAAATATGGTGCCAATATTTCAGGGGTACAATTTTCACTGAAGTTCAGTACTGCTGAAGCTGCATGTGCCTACATGAGGTCACATGATACTCACTGCTTTAGAAAGTGCCAGAAGATTTGTATTATCAGAGAAATAGGGAGTACTAACCTGCACACGTGGATTCTGGAAATCATCCATAGCAGAAGCAAGTGCAGGGAGCACTCTCTGATGATGCTGGTTTTGCAAATCTGGACCCAAATCAGTAGACAACTGTCCAATGGCATTTATGGCTGCCCACCTAACGCGAGGATGAGGACTTTGAAATTGGCTCAAAACCATAGACACCACTTGCTCTAGATTTTTTATCATCACCTACATCCAAGTTCAAGATATACAAGATCAAAATGAAAATTCCCAGATTGATACTCGAATTTGGCAAGTTTTTCCCAGATAAATAAAGTCAGAATCAATCATTAGTAAAGATCCAACTTTAAAGGAAAAAAAGTTTAGAGGCTACTCAATTGCCATCACTAACAATTTACCTTTGAGCAACCTTCAGCAATCTGAGCAAGTGCAATCAAAGAAGCATGGTGTTTCTGCCAGTCAGAGGCAGCCAAGTAAGTAGAAAACTGTTGATATGCAACCGGAACAATGGTGTTCCCTCCCAACGAAATTGCTAAGCGATCCAGACACTCTTGACCCATGCTGTAGTTGCTCGTCTCGCCAGCATCCTCGTCCTCGGTCTCAGCGCTGTACCAAGCAGGATCATCCTCGATATCTTCGAGCATCTTCATAAGAACCGCAAACAATCTGTCTATGAACTGGGGGAGCTTCCTCACCATCCCAGGGGCACGCTCACGCGCCTCAGCCAGAGTGACCAAAAACTCAATCGCAAGGTGACGCGTGCTTTCCTCGAGAGAGTCAGCCTCTGCGATCTGAAGCATGGACCCAACTATATCAAGAAGCTGCCGTCTAAGGAAGCGTGGCTCAGTTCCAGCCAATTCGATCAAAAGCTCGAGTGCTTCCTGTGCAGTTGCTTCGTTCCCGTTGTTAAGGGATTCTGTCAAAGTCCTGATCATCGCAGGCAAAACATCTTGGAATCTATCCCGCTCTGTTGAATTGGAAAGGCACTGGACAAAACTAATCACTGCGTTCAGAGCCGCGATTTTGACGTCGGAACTAGCAGAGTTACTACTCAAGCACTGTAGAAATACACCATGGAGATGCTTGATGTGAGGAGTCAGAGTCTCACCAACGTATTGTGACAATTGCGCCAAAATTAAAAAGGCCGATTCCTGCAATTTTGGCGAATCGGATGAAACACACTGGAAAACAAACGGAAGCAACTCAGGCCATCCGTTTTCTGGCAAGATTCCGGATGCAAGTTCAGAGACTGTATCGCAAATCTTCTTAGAGATCGATTTAGCTTCTTCTCTCTGAATACAAGAGAGCATCGAAGATTTGAGTGAAGATTGAGTGGATAAGGAGAGACGAGGCCATAGATAAGCATCATCGCGTGTGAGCAACTTCCGAAGAAGAACAGCAGCCATGGCACGACCTTCAGGATGAGGAGAAAGCTGAAGAAGATGAGCTAACTTCAAAGCAAGGGTATCAGGATTGCTTTGCTTAGCGAGATTGAATAGAGCCTCGGCAGAGGAACGTTGCTCGTTGGAAGAAGACATAAGGTGAGAGATGAGCGTTTCAAACGGCGCGGAATCGGAGCCGAGAACCATCGCAAGTTGCGCTTGCTGAAGCTGATTCGCCTCGGAAGCCATGGAAGGTGGCGGCGGGAATTACTAGGGTTAAAAAGTGGCTAAAGCTATCTCTCCTCCCTTAAGGATTTGCGGGTCTAGAGAGAGAGAGTAGGCGGAATGAGGAAGAGCGACGAGGGATGAGGTTTCTGAAGAGATAATTATATTTTTATTTTATTTTATTTTATTTATTTCCAACTATTCGTGATTTGAGGTGGAGTGGGCCGTGGGGCTAATTAAATTACGGAAAATAAAAAAGGCAAATCAATTATATGTCATTAGCTGTATTTCAGGGTGGCTATGGCGTGTTCACTTTTATAATTTCAAAGCTTTCTCTTTTTATAAATAAAATAAATCATACTATATTACTTCAAATAACTGAGTAAATAGAATAATTGTTTGATTACTAGTATAGTTTTGAAGTTATATGTTAATTAATCAAATTAGTATTATAACATTGTTATATGCTTATAAAATTAGGATCTCAAGCTGAACATTAGTTGATAATGAGTATCCTTCAAAATGAATGTCCGAATAGAAAAACATAAGCCATTACAAATTTGAGCACATAATCCAAGTTAAATATTAGATTTTGTTTTCTAAGATTTTTTGCAAACAAATATTAATAATAACTGAATAATTTTATAAAAATATTAAATAATAAATATGTTTTGTGATTAAGAGTTCTAATATATACTCTTAAAGTCTTAAAAATTTAATGTATGTCATTGTAAAAAAAAATTCAATCTTGTTCATTCAGATTATTAATAAATGATGTGATTGAAAAGAATTGGCATAGGAATGAGACACAAAGTAGATGGAATGATCAAGTCGTTCAAGGTATTCATAAATGGTTTTCACCACCTCTAGAAATTATAGTTCAAATGCAGTCAATATTGATTCGACCCAACTTCTAATGTGTGTGGGATTAGAAATGTTTTTTCTATCCATTACGGTGGAAAAGAATTCACAAAGGAAAAATCACATGTCAACACTGCAGCGAAGAAATCTATACGATTATTAGGCATGGGCATTTTGGGTTTCGAGGTTCGATTTGAGTCTATTCGGGTTCGAGTTTTTGAGTCTAGAGATTTAGGACCTGTTCGGATTTTTTTTTTGGGGTTCGATTCGGTTCGAGTAATTTCGGATTCGGGTCGGTTCGGGCACGTATATAAAGATCCAAAAAATTTTGGGTTTGGTTCGGATCCGGTTTGGGTCCGGATATTTCTATATAATTCATTTTAAAAAATTTTTAAACTAATAAATATTTAATAAAAAAATGCTTAAAATCAAAATTTAACAAAGATTTTCAAATATTTTTGGTTAATTTGATCTTAAAGTACTAATATATTAAGGTTTATAATTCTAAATTCAAATATTTAAATGATTAAAACTGTAAATATAAATGATATTTTTTAAAAACATAATTATATTTCGGGTTTTTGGGTACCCATTAGGGTTCGGGTTCGGGCTTGGCTCCGGGTTTTCGGGTCTAAGGAGCTAGGACCCATTAGCGTATTTATATCGGGTCCGGTTCGGGTTTAGGTCTTATATTTCGGATCGGGTTCGGTTTGAGTCTTCGGGTTTGGGTAAAATGCCCAAACCTACAATTCATCGGTCTAGAATCAAATAAAAATAACAAAATTTCAACAAGCTCTTCACTCTTACAAATTTTCAAGGTATGAAAAGAACATTAGCCAAATATCTGGAGAACTTACCATCATCGAAATCTCCATACAACCTATCCTCACTTCTAGATATGATATTGCCCATAGCAAGCTTCGACTCATGAAAGAAATGCTGGAAAAAAATTTCTTATTGTCGTGCTCCCATGATGGCTCCTTCTACTCCATCAAGACTACCAATTTATTAGAGCTCACCGGTCTTGAGATATTTCATTAGTGTGGAGCCAAATTGATATTGTTACGGAATTATATCTCTTTAAGCCTATAATGGGTTTGGAAGCAGTCTGTTTGTTGATCTCGTCTTTGCTAGACACATAATGTCCCTAAGGTTCAATTGTAGTTTTTATCTTTCCAATTAGACTATTTTTATTTATCGTTTCTATAATTTGCCATAATAAATAATTAAATTTGATAAAAGAGATGGTTTAAGGAAAATATAATTTGCTGATGGAATAGTCGATATCCCAAGACTAAAGAGTTATAAGACATTTAAACAACACATATGGTTTACCACTCTCCATTAGGATAATATTTGTTACAGATTGTGTCACAATAAATTTCTCTATGGCGTAAATTATCTTTTACCATCACAAATCCTGAAATAACTTGTGTTTGAAGTTCCTGAGTATTTGAACCATAATGTACCAAGTCATTTGTGGATAGAGTTTTCAACCTAGTATGTAGATTTTACTGTTTCAGGTAAGGTCTCACCCTCAATATATATTTTATATCCCGACCAGCGACGTTTTCGCTCAACACCGCCGGCTTTAACCCAATCGGCCTTCAGTCTGGCCACCGGTGGCTCTCACAGCACTGAGGGCTCTCCCTAGTTCTCGCATGGATGGCACTTTAGTGATTTATCCTCTGTTTGCGCCTGAGACATATTCAAAAATGGTGTGGAGGATTTTTTACAAGTCCGGTATTGACGGCAATCTCGCCGGTAACGGTGTCAACGGTAGTCGAATTGGTCTTACCGTCATCAATGGGGAGTGGATCTAGGCTCTTGTTAGGTATGATGCCTCTCGGAGTATTTGGACCCTGTGGGTTTCTACGAATCTGGTTTGTTGTCACAAGACATTTTTACGGCGGCCACCGAAGCTCCTCCTCTTGGATCTTTGTCTCTAATGGGTTACGACTCTTTGCAAGCTTATCCCACCTTTAGTTTAGTTTCAGAGTTAGTTCAATAGTTTTAGGTCTAGATTGTTTTTATGTTGATGGGGTTAATCTGCTTTCTCCTCTTCCTTTAGTATCTTTGGCTAAGGTAGATTGGAGCCTAGGCTGTGGATTTTTCCCCTTTGTTATCGGATCTATCTGTTTATGTATCTCGATTGTTGTGAATCTTGCAGTAATTGTTTGTCCCACAAGTTTGAGCGAGTCTTCTAGCTCACATGGGAAATCTTTGAACTTTGGCATCTACAAAGAAAGAGAATCATCAGTTCAAGAGAAAGTCGTGCATTGTTTTCAAGTCATTGCCGGTCTGAAGTTCGTCTTTGGTTACGAGTTTTTCTTAGGTCGTATGAAAGATTTGATTCTTTGTTGTATTTGATTTTATCCTTGGGATCACTATCATCTCAGCCTCTTTGAAAGTTTGAATGCGTCCATCAATCTCTTTATGGTCTATTGTTTTCTCGTCTATTTGTAATCTTTAAACTCCTTTCTCAATAAGATGACAGAAAAAAAAGAATATTTTCTATCTACTATTGGAACGAAAAATCTCACAATATAATTTGCATCTTGAAAGGTCACAAATTGTCTTACCAAAACTTTTCGTTAAGTCCATGTTAACAATTCAATCAATTGATTTACTATTGGGAAAATCGCTGATTAATCATTGAACTTTGGATATGGTTGATTAAACCTTCAATTTTTGTTGACTTTTTAAAAAACCCTCAACTTTGCGTTGACTAGATCAATTTAACCTTTCGCGAAAATGGAATCAAAATTGACTCTAAAATCAAAAGCCAAATTGAAATTGGAAGTTCGATTCACTTCTTATCTTTGTTATGAATAATCCATAAGCTTGATTTGCTATTTTCTTTCAAGAATGAGCTTAAATTCGTCGATTTAAAGTATCAAAAACAATATTTCTGGTACTTTATCGAGTTCGGTTCGCCTACTTTGGTATTTTTGTTATTTTGGTTTAAGAAATATTCAGTTTTTTTTTTTATTTTCTGTATAGAGTTTGGTACGGTATAGATTGAGTTGGGTTCGAGTATTTTAAATAAAAACTTTAAAAAATTTAAAAATTTAATAGAAAAACTAAAATATGATTATTGATTTGGTTTTGGTTTGGGTTTGGGTTTGGTTTTTCAAATACATAGATTTAGGACTCATTGGGGTATTTTGTTATGTTTTTTTCGGGTTCGGTTCCTCTAATTTGAGTTGATTTTGATTCGGTTTTTGGGCCTTTAAAACAATATCTAGAAAACAATATTCAAAATATCAACACGGGTCTAAGAACTAAATGAATACGGGTTGAAAAAACAATCAAATCTCACGCTATATAGCATGTGTATAATCCTAGTCTTATATATTAAAGCGGAAAACACTTTCATTTAGATCATGTTATAAACTTTAGGATAAAAATTAACCTCTAACAACCCTTAAGATAGGTTTTGTTACAGATTTTTACAAAAATCCAAAATTAATAAAGATTTAATGGAAAAAATTCTAAGAAAACTAATTTAATATGTCGGTTAAAAATTCAGTTATTGATTCGGTTCCGGTATGAGTTTGGATTCGATTTTCAGGTTACATAGACTTAGGATACATTTTGTTGTTTTCTCGGTTTGGTTCATTTAAACCTGAAGATATTTTCATTTTGGATGTGTTATAAACTATAACATAAAATTAAACTAAGATTTATAACAACCCTTAAAAATATGATCAAGGTAGGTTTTGTTAAGGATTTTATACAAAAAATCAAAATTAATAAAGATTTAATGGAAAAAAACTAAAAAAAACTAATTTAATATATCGGTTAAAACTTTGATTATTAATTCGGTTCCGGTACGAGTTTGGATTCGATTTTCTGGATACATAGATTTAGGACACATTCTGTTATTTTCTCGGGTTCGGTTCATCTAATTCGCTATTTTGGTTATTTTAGTTTGAGACTCATTCAAATATTTATATTTTTCAGATAGAGTTTGGTTCGGTATAGATCAATTTCAGATTCTGGTATTTTTATAGAAAAATTCAAAATTTAAAAAATCTAATAGAAAAACTCTAAAAATCTAGAATTTAGATCTTGATTTGGTTCAGGTTTGAGTTCAAGTTTGGTTTTTTGGATACATAGATTATTTGAGTATTTTTTCATCTTCAGTTCTTCTAATTCGGATCATTTTGGTTCGGCTTTTGGCCTCTAAAATAACATCTCGAAACAGTATTTTAAAATATCAATACGGGTCTAACAATCTAAATAAATACCTTTTTAAAAAAATAATCAAAACGATCGAATCCCGCGTTATAACGCGGTAATCCTAGTTTACTATTAAATCTGGATAAATATTCGACATAACCCTACAAATGGTCTGAATAATTTATCCGAGATCCATAACAAAATCCGAATTATATTTTTGTCTTTAGGATTTTTGCAAAAAATTACTTTTGTTGTCATTATGAATTGGTATGGCGCAATTTTTTTTCCCGGACTTCTCATATCAATTTTATTTGTTTGGGGTCAAATTAGCATTTCAGAACCTAAACCCCTGCTTCCGACTAAACATTGAATCGTCGTCCTCTGTTTCCTCTTTTCAGTTCATCGTCTCTGCTCGTCATCTCTGCCTAAAACGTTACGTCTCCGTCTATTTCTCAGACTGCTTTCGTGGTTAGTTTATATCAGTCCCGGTGAGTTATTTTATCCCATTAATCTTAATTTATATTATTCTCTTTTTCAGATTGCTTGCTTGTGGTAATAGGATTTTAAAAATTGAGACTTGGAGAAGTTTTCAACTTTAAATTGCTTGGCAAATTCTTAAGCTATGCTGAGTATGGTGTCAAGGCGTTGCTACTGCACTTCTGTTCATCGGCCATGGTTGTTTATTGGTTTGGGCAATCCAGGCGACAAATACAAAGGAACTAGACACAATGTACAGAACTGTTTTTATTGATAATGCAATTTATCTGGTTATGATGATATTCAAATATCTTAGATGTCTGCTCATGTTTGGATATGTTGCAGATTGGGTTTGAAATGATTGATGTTTTTGCTAAGTCAGTGGGGATTCAGATGAACCTGGTAAACTTTAAGGCCATAATGGGACAAGGTAAGAAGTAACATGACATTTATTCTTTTCTCTAGTAATGATTTTGATGTTGAACTAAGAGCTTTCGATTTTGTGCTGTCGCCTCTCAGGTTTCGTGGGTGATGTACCTGTTATCTTGGCAAAGCCACAAACCTACATGAACTTAAGTGGTGAATCAGTAATGTGCTTCTCCTATTCTTAGTATAAGACACCATTCGTGTGGATTATAGCATCTAGGCATATGAAATTGTGAGAACTAGGTTGTGCAGAAAAGTAGATGTATCCAAATGATTCATGAAACTTTAGATGTATGATCCATCAAAATCATTTGTTTGTTATGGACCAACTATTCCAATGAAAAATAGGTGTATTTACTTATTTAATGGACGATGTACCTTTGTTTTGTAGCTTTCTTAGCTTTGGTTGATTGTGTTAGTAACTGCTCCTTTCCTAATGATCAGAGTGGACCTCTCGCGGCTTATTACAAGCTACCTCTCAATCGTGTGCTTGTGGTAATCCTATAACTATTTCTGCTTCAAAGCCTGACAATTCTTACAATTTTCTTTTACAAAAGACACTTACTTCCACTATCATTCTGGGATTTGGTGATATAGGTGCACGATGACATGCAATTGCCGTCTGGTGTTCTTCGTCTTCAAGAAAAAGGGGGCCATGGCTGCCACAATGGGTATGAATAGGCTGCAGTCATGTGTAAAACAGACATCATCGATAACGTTTTTAACAGTCCCTTGGTTCCTGTAACACAATCTCTGGCAAAATTTTCAGACCGTAGTATAAACCATCATCATACGTGTGAATCACCACATGAAAATTCTTATGTTTATACTTGTTTTGGGTATCATTACCATTACTTTATATGGTAGTTATTGTTCTTGTCTCCTTCCCAGGTTAAAAAGCGTGATGGCCCATTTCCGAGGCAATAGGGAATTTGCAAGGCTACGAATTGGTTAGTTTGGATCTCTTTCCCACTTAACACGGTCTCTTCTTCCTGAAGATCGTTAGTTCTAAATCAATACATTATTATTATCATCCAAAAATGCTAAGGAATTGGAAAGCCTCCGGGACAAATGGACCCAAAAGCGTTCTTGTTACAGAAGTTCAGTGTGCCAGCTCGTGAAAAGGTTAGTCGTTGAGCATCTATTGACATTCAAAGATTGTGGCTTATATCACCAGCAGGAAATGGATCTATGGCTCCTTATCTGCTGTGTTTTTCTCGAACAGATGGATGAAGCCTTAGCTGAAGGAATGGATGCTCTGAATCTGGTCTTGTCTAAAGACTTTGGAGAAAGCTGGAGAGTATTCAATGTAGAACAAAAGTACAAACACTTAAGACAACACACAATATTAACAGCTTGACCAAACGCTCTCACCAGATCATTTTCATCACAAAGGAGGGAGACCTTTTATAGTTTTTTTTTCTGAATATGAGATTAGACAAACTCATGTATATAATTCTCATCTTGTTCCATTTTTGTTTTTCTCTGTTACCTTTAATGGAGATATATATATATATATGTAATGGTTAGTGGCTATTTCAATTTCGGCCCATTTTTTTATTTGGGTTGAGTTAATATTTGTTGTCGTCGTTGTTGATTGTCTTCTCTAACACACTGAATATAATCACGCCGTTACCGAAAATTATGCCGACGGGATGCGAGTTTCCGAAGATTCAAAGCTTTGAGAGTGTTCCTTCTGCCGCCGACTTTGAATCTATTATCGAGCGCACCAACTTTCCTGCAGTAATTTACTTGAACATTTCTCGTTCTTTTTTTCCCGCTGTATATGATTTCGTCAGTTATTCTTAATTGCTTCCTTCTTCTTCTTCTTCTCAAGGTTTTTAGAGGATGTGCTAGTGACTGGGATGCCTATTCCAAGTGGAATCCATTCAACAATGGCCTCGAGTATCTAGAGGTTCGTTCTTACTTACCTCTCACTTGATTTTGATTCCGTTTCCTTTCTTTTTTTCTGGGTATCGAGAGATTTTGGGATCTTATGTGTTCATTGGATTTTATGAAGGAACGTGCAGGTTCAGTTGAGGTGGAGGCAATGCTTACGAGGACAGCTCCTATTTTCAGTGGTGATATCAGAAGCCATGAGAGGGTAAGTTCCATTTCTCGGTTCTTGTACAATATTGTTGCATCTGGAATTGAGCAGAAAATTAGCTGAATTAAGCTCTGATTGTTTCTGATTCTATTTTTAGAAGTAACTTTCTTGTATCCATTACAAATGTTTTACTATGTCCTGTAGGTATCATTGGCCTTCTCGAATTTTATCAGATTCTGCAAGCAGCATATGAGAAGCAAAGGAGATGATTGTCGTGTTGATGCTAAGTCTGCTGATTTAACTCCTATGCCTAATTGCTCCATGCCTGAAGACTATATACCTGGACAAATATACCTAGCTCAGGTTGAGATGATATTCTTTATTCGTCTTTGTGACTTTGGTATATGAATATACTTGCTCTTCACTTACGATCTTACAATGATCCTTGATTTCACCATTAATTTTGATTTCTTGCCCATGCGATTCTCTTGTGTTGAACATACTATATATCTGCATTTTTGTCCAGTTTCCAATCATGAATGATGAGAAAGAAGAGAAGGTTCAACTCAAAATTTTGAGACAAGACATCCGGATGGTATGCATAGTTAGTTCTTTCAACTCTTGTTTCCACTGGAGCTGCTTACCTGAACTTTCTTAAATCAACTATCTGAATCAATGCAGCCCACGCTTTTAGGGTCAAAGTCACTGTCTTCTATCAACTTTTGGATGAATTCTGCAGAAGCTCGATCAAGTACCCACTATGATCCACACCATAACCTTTTATGCGTAGTCTCAGGGAGTAAAAAAGGTTAACCCATTGTTTTCTTTCTTGTTAAACTGTCAAGAAGTTGTTTATGTTATTCTGTTTGTAGTGGAAACAAATTGATAAGTATGGCCAAGTGTAAGTGAAATTACTTCACAGTAAGTTAAGGCATGTGGTTTAAAGAATAACTAGTAATTATTTTGAAGTCAGTTTAAGGTTCATCTGAAATATTGACAGAGTCAATGATTTTACTATATGCTCATGTTTTCATACATCTAAATCAATTCAACATTCGAAATAATCAACAGTTGTCTTGTGGCCCCCTTCTGCCAGTCCCTCACTCTATCCGATGCCTATATACGGAGAAGCATCAAATCATAGGTATCAGACTTTCCATTGATTTGCTTTGTGGTTATAAATGCACCATAGCAGCTATTATGAAATTTAAATGATTTTTGCCATGCCAGTGTTTTGTTTTGTCAACCGCATGCCAGTGTTTATTTACGAGATTTTTGTTGTTTGTGTAGTTCGATTGGTCTAGAAAATCCAAATTTTTCGGATTATCCAAGAGCAAAGTATTCCCTAAAGCAGTCACAGGAAGTTATTCTCAACTCAGGCGATGCAGTATTCATTCCTGAAGGTTGGTGAGTATCCTCTATTTGTCAGATAAGCTCTCCCAATTGTGAGCTTTGCATTTCAGAATAATCTGAAATTTCTAAGATACCCTGCGTCATGCGTGTCAAACTGGTTTTTGTAATCAGTATTAGGTATTATGTCTCTGTTATGTTGTGCGTTGCTGGTTAAGCTGCTATTGTAGATGTTGCTGTTATTCCGATAATGTTTTCCAATGATATCTCTTCCTGAATAATTGGCATTTCTTTAAAGTTGGGATTTGTATATAACTTATGTCATGTAGTTTGCATATGCCTAGAGGCTCTGATTCAGATGATTATTGACATGAGATCTTCTAGATTTTAGTTCCAGACACAAAGAAAGATGCTTAAATTGTCATTTTGGTTACTAGCTGACTTGAAATCGTGCTAATGAAAGTAAACTTCTTTTCGTGGGAAAAATACTTAAGCTTCGACGGTTTAAGTAAGCCTCATAGGATTGATGCGAAAACATTCAGTAGGCAAGTCCTTGGATTAATTCTGATTGAGTGTAATTTTACGTATGTAGGTTCCATCAGGTGGATAGTGATGAGCTTACTGTAGCTGTCAACTTTTGGTGGCAATCGACCATTATGTCTAACATGCCTGAACATATGGATTCATATTATCTGCGCCGGATCACAAGAAGGTCTCGTTTACAAATCTTAAATTCTTATACAAATTATCCTTTGGCATTATCATTTTGTTTTGTGGATTACTTCTGTTCTAATTTTTGCGTGCATGTGCCTGGATCTTGTGTCATGTATGAAGATTGATAGACAGAGAAATGGTGTGTAAGTTATTCTGTCTCATCAGTAAAGATTGTTGGAGGCTTGATATATTTCTTACCCACTCTGATTTTAAGTAAATAGTGTATGTTTGTCATCTTATCTTTGCTGAGATTTACCAAGCTCTCTACCTTCTATTTACCCGTGTAACACGAATATTACAGAGCCTGTTAGTTTTGAAGCCTTCATCAACTGATATGAAGCAATTGTCTGAGCATATTGACCAATCTCATATTGGGATGGCAGGTAATAAGACCCTGGTGGTGTAAATCTGAAAAAAACCTTTAATTGTTTGTCTGACTTGACCAGTTATCGAATGACTGCAGAAGGTGGGAATAATAACTCAGAAAATGAAAGCATTAAGAAAGGCCCAGGCACATTGCATGAAAGAAAGTCGTTGCATGATCTAGATCCCTCTGCTAGCCAGGCACTTCATGAGCTTATTTCCTTAGTCCATGATCACGTAAATGCTGTTGATACAAGTAAGGGATTGCAGCACACTTCACCCAGTTGTTCAGACCCAGCTCCAGAAAGTAACAAAAGCAAGATCCAGGTGAATGCATTGTCTTGTTTAGAAGATGATCGTGTTGCCCATATGCTTTGGAATCTTGAAGCATCTACACTTCAGGATGTTCTCCTTGCAATGGCAGTAAGTTAACTCTAAAATGCATTACTTTACTGTATTTAGTCAAATGGAGATTTTAGTAAAAGCATTTTGATTGATGTGCTCCTATCATGCAACCTTTTTCAGCGTTATTTCCCAAGAACATTAGAAGCGTTAATATTTCACATGCTCTCACCCATTGCTGCGGAAGTTCTAACACAGAAGTTTGATGAGATTGACCAACAGACTAGTGAAGAAGATAGGTTTGTTCTGAACAATTGCTGTGTTTTATTTCCATATTTGGAAACTAAAGAGTAACTTGTTATTTGTCTTCGTTTTTTCCTTTCCAATTCTTAGGAACCAATTCTTTCGGGAATTTTATGGTGCTTTCGATGATGAATCAGCTGCAATGGATCTAATTCTAAGTAGAAAAGAGGCTTTTGCATTTCAGGTATGTTCTCTAGCATCAGTTTGTCGAGTGTGAACCACTATAACATAAAGTCAGTGAAGATAGATGTTTAGCATCGTGCTAATATTTGCATTACCTGGTTAGATGAATCTCTAGCATCGCTTTGTTTAGTGTAAATCAGTGGAAGGTTGCAGGATATATATATATATATATATATTGGCATCAGGCTAATGTTTGCATAAACCCAATTACATGAAATTCACATTTTCAACTCGGTATCTGTCCCCTTCTAGCGTGAGATGTCTGACTAGTTGAAGCAAACAAGAATTATCACCAAAGTCTTTGAAGATTCAAATAGACATGAAATTAGATCTACTTTTTGTAATTACAGGCCTATAAGAATGTACTAGACAAGTATTTGGGGGTCAGGATTGCTTCACCAACAACAAACGTTTGAAGGCTCTAGAACCGTGGTTGTGCGTGCAGGCCACATATATGTGATCAGAACAAGAGAGAGGATTTTGCTATCGATACGGGAAAGGTCTTGTCGTGTTAGTTGGAAAGCTTATAAAAATGTTGCTGCTGTATTCGCTATCATAAGCGTTTCTTCCGCCATAAATAGGATCCAAGTATTTTAATCAGAACCAACTCCTGTGTATTCATGCGGGATCACGAAATGTGTTTTCTGTACAGATATACAAAAATGTAGAAAGATCAAATGTCTAAAGCATTGGTTGTTTTGGACTTTCAATGTCTTGCAACGAATGATTCGATAAGTGGGTTAACAATCTCTGGCTTCTCGTCCTGCAAATTTAACAGAAAGAAAATAATTAGAAAACAACAAAGGTTACTTGTGATTCCAACTTCAGATGGAAGCAAATAGAGACCTGAGGGCAGTGACCAGCTTCAGGAAGAACAACAAAGTCTTCAACAGCATCAAAATTGCCATATGCTCGTCCAAGTTCAATTGGTTCCCATGGATCTTTCTCTCCCCATGCAATTAGAACCGGGCACTGCAACGATTAAAGAACTTAGACTAAGGTTCAACTTTTAACTATGGTCAAAGCAAAGACCAGAGTAACACACCTTGACCAGTGGAAGTAAATCCTCTGGAAGTGGTCCACCAGAATAACAGATGAATTCAAGGAAGACATCAACTGCACCAGGCTCAAGCCCTGGACGTAGAATTGCTTCAACTAGTTCATCGGTTACTTGCAAGCTATCATGGTAACACTAATTGCCAATTCACAAAAATAAACCAACTTTCCTTAAGCTCAAAACAAAACTTAAAAATTACATCATTCTGGCTGGAGTATCAATACCTGTTGAAGAATGCTTCTTATCGCATCTGGTTTAGCAATGGTCTTGAAGAAGAATTTACCAACCGGAGTATTCCTGAGACCAACATGATCATATTGAGCTGCCTCACCATTGAGGATCTTAGATAATGTAAACAAAAGGGCAAGCATTTCAGTACCTAAGTAAATTCTGGAATGATTTGATGAATGGTCTTCCAATAGCCGGTTGTTTCGTGATATGAAGCATGCGGAGAGATATGTTTAAAAGCATAAGCCCTCTGCATATCTCTGGCTTAAATACTGCTGCCTGAAGACCAACAACTCCTAATGAACATCAATCTCCTTTGTCATTAATGAACCAAAAGGGTAAAAACGCTTAAAACCAAAAGCATTGCAACTTCAGAGCTCTACCTCCGATAGAGTTACATATGAAAAAGGCTTCATCTTTGACTACCTCCAGACAGAAATCATTGAGTTGCTCACCCCATGTCTCAAAAGTGTAGAAGGGTTTTCCTCCAAACTCACGAGGATTCGGTTTATCGGAGTATCCATATCCAATAAGATCGATTGAGTACACTCTATGTGATTTCCCAAGAATAGGTGTGTTCTTCCTCCAATGGTCACTGATAACAGAACAAAACATTTGACTATTGAAACTAAGGTTCTCAATTCCCTAATCATGGATTCAAAACCTCAACTAAAGAGCCTGCTTTTGAAGACTTTTGAGAGATTTTGGCAAAGAATAAGAATCAACAAAAAATGGTAATGATACCTATTAGCATATGAGAAATGAGTTTGACCTGTTAGCACCGAAACCATGAACTAAGACCAGAGCAGGGCCACTAGTTCCAGCACACTGATACCTTATCGAATAACCTTTCCAATTCCATATCCTGATAACACCAACATTTATCGTCAATTTGTAAACAACCCAGAAAGATCAGTCAAATAGTCAGGTACAGTAGGTTTCAGAAAGACAGATAGGTTAATTACAAGGTTTGAACTTGAAGCTCTTCAGAAGAAGTTTCGTCCGTGACCGAAGAACATGAGATGGACCCAATTCGTCTAGGAGTCGAAGATCTAATTACGGTGCTAGTCAAATTCGATCGTTGGAGAAAACGAGTTTCGGTGAAACTGATAAGCGAAGTGTTCTTGACACGGGACAGAGACGTTCTATCGAAGTTGGTGAATGGTAAAGCTGCAAAAATGCTAGCTTTTGCCATGAATTTGGGCGTGGGTTTCGTGTCCTGTTTGAGTGAGAGGGACAATGCTGAAATCGTTTGTTCAAATCAAAACTGATCTGGAGCTGTTACGACGCCAAGTGTTCCGATTTGGACCAACCGCAACTTACCGTAATCATGTCTTTCTTTGCTATTAGTCTATTAATTAATGTTGAGAGTTTAACTCAAAACTGGGTTGGTTAGCTATTTTTTATATTTTCATCGTATGAGGAAAAAATAGTTATACTTTCTTCATATTTTCAATAAAATTCCTGAAAAAAATAAAAAGTTTCTAGCTTCTTCTCCTAGATTGATGTTAATTGTCTTGTAGTTGCTATTTCTTTGTATTTAGAGTTTTAATATTTTAGACGATCGGTCATGCACTTCTTAATTCAATCAATTTATTTTCATTCAAGTTTTTGGAAATTTCTAGCATCGGGTTGAGATTGATTAATTGTTGATTAACAAAATTTCGATGTTAAAGATTACGTTACGCTAAGTTGTTCTTAGTCTGAGTCAAAGAGATGATTCTCAAAAAAAAAAACTTTCAGTCTGGTGGTTAAGATGATCTAATTAATGACTTGGCAGCAGGATTCGATTCCTATCGCTACATTATAGTAGCTTTAAAAAAAAAAATTTCAGAATAGTCATCGGAAATGGATTCTTGTGTGACCGAGGTGGATGGAACAACACATGTCTTTTTACTCATCCATACCGTGAACGTCCCTCGAAGCCTAAACATTTTTTTGGGTATTATATACTACTTAAGTTGATATGTATACTTTTGTTCTGTTTGTACACTTTATCAATAAAATTTAGTCGACGGAAAAAAGAAATAACAGATTAAGTAGCGCAATTTGCTAGATAGCCAAAATCATGGGTTGTGCTTTTGTTCATTCAATCTAAATTTGGTGTGTCAAGAGGAAGTGACTCGGCAAAGCAGTTCAATGTCTATTTATGCAACATTTTTCTACAAAATTTGACTTGATGTTGCATTATTTCGCGTAGCCCTATCTCACATATTGTCATCATGTGTAACATTATCTTGCGTCATAAAATTTAAACTATTGATCAAATTTTGTCAATCCAAAAAAAAAGGAATTTGATGCGTTGTAACAAATATTCATGTTATTTTATATGATTGCAAGCTGTTGTAGTGTTAATAAGAGAGGTGTGAGCACAAGAGATAAGTGAGAAAGTATCCGAACATAAGAAGGGTATTGTTTTTCCCTTAAGATGATATAGTACATGCCAAGAATACACATATACACACAGCTCTTTGAACTAAATAATATGTAAATCGAACTAAAAACTCAAGTCCTAAAACTGAGAAGCAAATTGACAAAGCAAATGTTTCGGTGTGCAGAGTCTTCTTCACCCCCTTACCTCTGAGTTTGTATCATCAGAAGGCCATATCACAGTCTCCATCAGGCGTTCACGCATCAGTGCCAAATTCTCATCTGATATGTCTTGGTATATTTGTCCATGGTCACATTTCTACACAACAAACTATACAACATCAATCTTTGAGTCTTTTCTAGCTGAAACTAGGTGTTGGATTAGCAAATGATTTACCTTGATCCACTTTCCATACAAGTGAAGACGTGTGATCATCACTCTCTCTGCAAGCTCCTGACTCTCCTACAAGTCGTAAAGACGAGACAAAGAAATATAGAATTCAACAAAGATGAATCAAATTTGAAGTGTAATCACAACAAGACCAGAGCTATGGAACTGCTATTGCTTGTTCCATATCACCAAACTGAGATAGGCCTTATACAAACCCATTGCTCACTAATGGCTTACTAATCAGCTCAATACAACTACAATTTGCTACGTGTTAGTCTTACCCTCCTAGGCTAATGATAGTAGACTTATAGCTAAAGTAAGAGTAGCTAAAATTGTTCCACAAGACCCTACCTTGCCTAGGGATCGGAGGAAACGTTTGCCTTCGGTTGGTCTGTTTGTTATGATGTGACTGTTGAAATAACAAAGGAGAAAGTTTAGACCAAAAGTCAATAACAATCGAGTTTAGTGATCTTTTATAGGTGTTAGATAAGAAACCTACTTATAGAACCAAGTGTATTGAGGAGGATTCATTTCGTAGAGCTGATGAAGAACCGTCCTCACAGCTTTGTATGTGAAGTAATTAACAATTTGCTGCAAAATTGAAAGATCAATCTATGTCAACAATCTTCCTTTCCAAAAAACAAGAGATTTCATTCTAAAGCTCTTACCTTTTGGACATCTCCAAAGGTATCATCATAATTTCCAGCAACATCCTCATTTACAATCACAAGCTTTTTGCTCCTTCGATTCGCAATTCTCGCCACACGTTTTGGAGAAAGCCTAAAAACAATGCGGGAGCCAGTAAAAGAGCTTCCTAGTTCCAGATTTCTTACACTACCAGGGATCTTTGTCCTCGAAGAGCTTCTGATCGTGTGAGCATCCAAACATACACATGGACCGCTTGGTGAGTCCATGCCCGGTGAGCCAACAACAAGCCAAGTACCCACCATTACTCCAAACAAAAAGATAAATACTTTTCTTCTTCTTCCAGAAATCAACAAACAGTTGGTGGATTCCTTTAGATCGATTGTAAGAATCAGTGGGAAAAGAATATGGAAGATAAAAAACTCTGTTTTGTATTGGAATAAAACAGAAAACATGAATTGGGTCTGTAAGATGGAAAATGGCCGTTGAATCTTAGCCAGTCAAAATCAGGGAGTTATGATATTTTTATTAAATTTCCTTATTAGAAAGCAAAGGCAAACACAAACTAGAAAAGCACCGGGTGGGCTTTCGGGTTTACGTGGACGTCTCCGTAGAATTAGGTGTACTTCTTGTCATCTTCTAATCACAAGAACAGAAAAGTCTTCAAATTCAGAGAGTTCAAACATCAGTTTATGAGTTTAGGTTCTGAAAGTCTTCAACCTTTTTAACATCTCATTGAATGCATCTTCCATTAGTTATGCCATTGTTGATACAACTACAAGTAGTAGGGAACTTAAACGGCCAGAGTCTACAGAAGTGATGAGGAACGAACCAAGGGACATTTAGTCATGTATTGATAACACATATACGTGGAACCCAGTTTAAACAAGACTTACATATATTCGACATTTCATACTAAGTTTTTTAGAGACTTATTATCTACTTATTGGACACATATGTACAAACTTTACTTGACACTCAAACTCCATCTGTGTGTTGTGGCAGACTCGGAGATTGCAGAAAGTATTTTACTCGGTGATTAGCATTTCAGCTTCATCCATCATTCCTCGAAGCCGCCCTTTCTGAGAAAAAGAAACAAACTTTTGTTATCGCAGGTTTCCTGTAATTCAGCCTGAATCACTTAACGAGTTGGCTGATTTGGAAGAATCTAAGGCTATCTAGCCCTTCCCGAAACCAGACAAAGATCATCAAAGATAAGAAAACTTCTGTTCAAAGCTTGTAAATAGCAGTTTACATCGCTACAAGACATTACACAATATGCAGAAGAAGCTGATATAAGCAGCAAGATACCCATTACGCTATCAAATACGAACTAAACGAGCAAAAGAGAACCAAACAGGGGGGAAAAACACAGCTACTTCTGGTTTCATGTTTAAATGATGTAAATCCTACAACAAGAAAAACAGTAAAGTGAAAGCATATGTAGTTGCTTTAGTCTGATTCTCCAAGGAATTTGCTTCATTCCTATATAGTTAAATCCCATGTAAGCAAACATGTTGTTCCTCCATAATCTAGACCTATAGATATAACCAAACAATCCACAATGAAAACTTGAACACAGATAACTCAGAGATTCCAGAATGTATCAGTCTCTCAGACCAAAAATCCTCTTCCCATACATCCTCTAGTACCCTTATATCCAGAAAAATATATTCAAATCAGCCAAATTTACAGAAGATAATAAGAACCACCATCTAAAGTTCTAGGAGTCAATTGAGTTCTTATTACTAGATAAGTCAGAAATTTCAAATAAGAAGAATCTCGATCACCAAAGTCAACCAAATTAAAAATCTAGAACCGCAAGATCTTAGGTACCTGAAGAATACTCTTCCAGGAATCACCACAAGAGCCAGAAACACCATTGTCACGACAAGAATGTAGAGTCTTAAACTGATCAATATCAAGCTTCTTGTTGATAAACCCAACTTTAAAGTAGATAGAATCAGAAGGTGGGAGATCAACCTTAATCTCATCAACATCGAGCCAAATAAAGAGTTTCTTCACCTGAATACCCTTAAGATCAGTGATGGCACCGTAACCAATACGACCTGATATAGTCTCGTCGTAGTAAACGAGGTAGTCAAATTCAATGTAACAAGGCTTAGGCAAATGGACAACGAATCGACCATCATCGGAGAGGGAGAAATTGGTGACGGTGTTGGGTAAAAGACCGCTTGGGAGACCGTATTTGGGGAGGAGATCATAAACGGTGGAAATCGAATCCGGGTCGGGTTCGTAGAGGGCAAAACTCGTCGTAATGAGGAAGGTGAATGAGAAGAAGATTGTGATAGAGAGATGAGAAAGGGCCATAGTTTGATGAACTGATGAAGAATGAAGAGTAGTGAAGATTTGATGGAGTTATCTTGTTGTAGGCTTCTCTGTGTAATTTGGGATCTTATTTGGATCTTTGTTTGGATCTTTTAACTCAGTCAAGTCGACTCATATCTACTTTTTCAGGTCACCTACATTTTCAAAATGTTTTACTTTTCTCCATATAATTCCACATAAAATTTTAATTGAAAGAAGGTTAAATTTTGACATTTAAATTTTAGCCAAGTTTGTTTTTCTGAGCAACATTTTTCACCTAATAATTTATGTATATGGAGTTCAAATTATGTAATGGAAAATTTTAGAGAAATGTTTGATTTGAGTTATGGATAGTAAGCCTGTGAAGCATTATTGTATCCGCTGGATATGCGGATCCATATCCGTTTTTTTATCCGAAAAATATATATCTAAGCCAAACGGATACGGATACAGATCTTGATTTCACAGATCGACGGATAATGGATACGGATACAAATAATGCAAAAATTAGAAACGAACATCCGCGGATATCCGTTTTGTTTTTTAACCGAATATTTTAAATATTTTACATATTTTTAAATATTTTAATTATATTTTTAATTAATATTTTTAGTATTTTTAATTAAAAAAAAGAACAACGGATATCCGCGGATATCCATTTTTTAATGGATATTTTTAGTCTGGATATCCATCAAAACGGGTACGAATATTAATTTGGCGGATCAGATGGATACGGATACGGATACGGATATCTTTAAAATTGTCGGATATCCGTTCCTTTACACCCTTAATGGATAGGTTTTGTCTTTGTCGATCCAATTGACAAAAAAAAAAATTTGATATTTAAAGTTTGTCTACATTTTTTTAAAATGAAATAAGTAAAGTTCGAAAAATAGGGTGTGTATACTTTAGTGCTAGAGAATTTTCCATGGATTGTTATTTTGTAAAAGTTTTGGTATCATTTTGAGTGGTTTTTATGATTTAATGAATAACTAAAGTTCATAAATAGAAAAGGAAAGTTTTTTTATCGAATTTGATTTCAGATTATGCTATTTCCCATTATAGAGTTTAGTTTGGACTATAAATCGAGATTTACTGATATATTTCTTTGTTGAACACATATTTTTGTTATATATAATCAATCTGTAAATATCAGGATATGCAATTCTTTGTAATCGAATCATGGTGGAGAATACGATAGATGTGGACTCAACAACTTGGCAAAGACATCTCTTCCTCAATTTATAGTATATTAATTTATAGAAATTGTATTGTAAATATATACAGTATATACAAGATGTGTTCTCATGATCAAGATCATATGGAAAAATAAAATAATTATGTGAATTTGGTACTTTCCGTGGCCATACTTTCTCAAGCTAGTGACTTAACTCCATTTTGTAGCTCACCGTCATGAGCTTCAATCATGGTCATCATTATCTCAATGTCTTTAGATTCCTTTGTTCTAAGCTCAGAATATCCAATCTTCTCACAGTAGATTCTTTGCAATAGAATATAAAACCACATTGCAAAGATGGTTACACCCACAAGAAACCAGCTGAATTGAAGATTAACCAATGATAAGGCTCTATGTAGAGCTTTGTCGCTTGAACATCTAATGGTATGTTTACCCTCTTCAATGTGAAGAAAACAACCTTTGGGAACCAAACTTGGCGTCCAAAGCATGCAAGCCATTACCATAAGCCATATTCCTTGTAAGGCAACACTAAGTGACCGAACAAAACTCATCAAGAAGCTACTTGGTAAGGCAACTCCCAAGAGTGATGTGACCAAAGAGACAAAAACTATGAGTTGTAGCAACAAGTGGTAATGTCCCTCTACACCTGTGTGGTCTGAAGAATGGAAATGGAAGAGGAAGAGTTGTTGAGCAAAGGCGAGAGCCGCGATCAAGTTGAGGAGTTCGCGGTGAGCCAATGGTCTTGTTTTATCAAGGATTATGGCAAAAGTTGCATAGGTGATGAAGGTGAAAGAGATACATGAGTGTTCAAAGTTATGGAGATGGTTTGAAGGAATGGTTCCATCGTTGGGGTCAAATGGTTGGTGATTCTTTTGGCCAAGAAAGAGTTCCACAGAAATAGAAAGTGAAGAGGCTATAATGATCACAAGAGGCTCTAGATATCTTCGTTTGGAACATGGAAACCATGTAGTTGATATGTATGAGTTTGGATGTAGAGAAAATAGTTTGATGTGGCTAAAGAGATGCCATACACCAAGTGCAAAGAAGAAAAAGCCTGGCAATATGTGACCTACTAATGTTCCCATGTTGAATCGTTGGAGGTTAAGATTATAGAAATTAAGGCATATAAATATAACTTGGGGGAAGTTGATGAGCAAAGATGAATGCAAATGTTGATTTTGCTTCAAGAATGATGATGCTTTGTGTGTAGTCACATGTGTAACGCTAGTGAGAAGACACGATTAGATTTAATATTTAGTGTAAAAAAATCTACCTCAAGTAACTTGCAAGTATAGGCTTACGACCTTACAATGTATGGTTTACGTTATCTAATTGATATGGTCTTTCGTTTATGTGCTTAGGCTATTTGGGCCTGTCATTTCTAATAGACTCCAATTGGACTTTTCATGCAACACAATTTAGAGAAATAAAATCCGACATGTTTGCATAGAAAAGCTTTCTTTCCAAAGTAAAGAGATCTTTCTTGGAAGTTAATGTCAAGTCTATAACTCAAAGTCTCAAGTTAATTTCAAATTTTAGATTGTGAAAACAATATGTTTCTAAAACACTCCAATTGGACTTTTCATAGAAACAAAAACCAATATGTTTGCGGAAATGAAAAGCTTTCTTTTAGTTAAGTATACCTTTTTTTTTCTCTACGGACAATTATAATTTAGAGAATGAAAAATTACATAAAGATAACAAATTCTAAACAAGATTTTAAGTCTTCTGAAATCTTCCAAGTACAGGTTGAAAGCAAGCCAACCGTGAAGGACATCCACTATGTTTGCTAATTTTAACCTATCAATCTCTACTTCAAAAAATCGATTTATGGAATGTAGTTAAGTATAATTTTTTCTTTGAAGTAATTATGCTTTTAAGCAGATCGACAGAAGATAATTTATAACTTAAATCTTCAAACCGTAAATTTATCACATGAAACTATGGAACTATGTGAATTCAACCTCCAATGATAAAGACTGAGGGTTTGTATAAATTGTCACATAACTCTGCTTTAATAATTGGAGGGATCCAGAAAGAATCTCAGCTAGCATCCAGATAAGTTTTAGAGCACACCTAACTTACACTTTAATTTGTATGTTTAAAATAAACGAATAATGACGAGACAATTTCCCTTTAATTTAACTTTATTTGTCTTTTAGATATAAAAGCAACAACTAAAAATTACAAACAGCCAAAGGACCATGGCCACGTGGTCTCGACCGACCACTTCAAAAACCGAAAAGCCCTGAAATATTTTAATCAATTAATAATCTAAAAAAATAACACCCGTTCAAAGCTTATTGCTCTTTTCTTCACCTCAAAGATAGTCTACTTCTTTATATATATACACACACACACATACAGAGACATCTAGATCAATTCACTCACAAACCAAAGATCAGAAGAAGAAGAACCATGGCAAGATCACCATACTATGGCTCATCATACTTAGACTATCTTTCTCTTCCAAACCCACATCTCTTTTTCTTCTTTATCGTCGTTTTCTTTGTGTTTTCACTCACTTGGTACTTGAACTATGAATCTGTCCTTGAAGACACCATGGATCAACTCAAGCTCTTTTTCATGTTCACTCCTCTAGTCCTTCTCCTTCTAGTTCACTTCTTCTCCGGTGGTCTCTCCTTCTATGTCCCTTGGCCTGAACAAGACTCGATTCACCGTGCAGGTTCTTCACCTTGGGGTGTTGCAGCAGTCCTTGTACTCATCTTGTTCATGGTCTCTTATCAGTCAAACTTCCAAGAGATGTGGTTCCCGTTTGGTACTAAGTAGATCGATCAAAGTTTGTATATGACCAGCTTTTGGTTCATCTCTAGCTAGCTATGGCACAATCATGTAAAATTTTCATGAGTTATACGGTAATAGTAGATTTGTATGTTTATCTTGAGATGAAGATGAAATCTTGTCATGTGAACTTTAAACTTTTGTCGAAGATCTCATAAGTCTTATGAGAGAGATAGTTTATTTATGTAGATGCTGTTGTTTCTGTGAGTGAATTCTACTTGTATTTGTTAATTTTCTTCTAAAAATGAGATAGACTTGAGACTTTTTGAAGCGAAAAGTTTGATTAATGAATGGCTTGAGATAAAATGAAAATTCTTGAAGTTCAATAGATGTGATTATGGTACCTAAAGTGTGTATATTGACTTAGACAACTAGTGGTAGTAGTGGTTTTTCTCGTCTTCTTTTGACAATTGGGCGGTTGCTAATGTCCATGTACTATTTTCCGGTTAGCTTTTCCTACTTTCTCTCACAAAAAGCCTAACTAGTGTATTCAGTCAACAATTAAATGGAAAATATATCTATTTAGTTCGATAAAAAATATTATGAAATTTAATCATTTGACCAAATATATATTTTCAAATATATAAACCGCTGAAAATAGTAAAATCTAATTTCGTATAAATTAATCAACTATAGATAGTGCTTCTTGTTAATTTGAACATCAACTAGTTTACAAATTACAAAGCTTCTGTCAAGTTTTAATCTGATTGATTCTAAACACAAGCTCCGTACTACTTTTAAATTGTTGAATACGACATATTTGTAAATATTATCGGATGTAATTTTGGAGATATGGAAATAGTAATTTTGAAAGCAATGTTTACACTGGTTTTACCAAATGTCATCTTTTATTTACAATTTTGTTTGTGATAAAAAAAGATACCGACGTGTTTTGATCACATTCCCACCACTCGTTGATAAAAGTAGGGTAGATACTAGACTATTCAAATTGTAATAACTCAGCAATGAAAACGACATTCTCCCACTATCATTGAGCTCATTTTTCAAATTTCCCTATATCATAGATATGATAATAAATTAGTCAAGTAAATTATAGAAATAAAATTGTCCAAAAATAAGTTTCTAAGCCAAACAAAATTTAAATCTATAAGTTATCAAAAATAATCATAACATTGAATGAAAACTAATTTAGAGAAAACTAGTTCATGAACGAAGCTAAAATAAGTTTCTAATCAAAAATATAATTTATGTCAAAAATACTCAGTTGACTTGTCTCTGATCTAGCTAAATACCATACAGTAAATTCGAATCTCATCTGCTTCACTTAAAACATTTAAGTTATATTTCAAATTTTGTCGATCCAATGGTTAAATTAAAAAAAAATTAAAATCTATAAACTACCAAAAAAATAGAGAGTTTGACTAAATAAAACTTTAAATCATATTTAATTTTTAGGCAATTAAATTGAAAGGCGGTTTTTCTAGTCAGCCGTGTGCAGAACTTGTCTAGAGATTTGTTGTTTGTAAATTTGGTGCTTTATAACCAGCTTCTTTCTCTAATTAATCGAATGTGTAATGTTGAAAAAAAATGAAGAAATTTTTTTTTTTTTTTGTAGAAATTACACAAGAATCAAACTTAGTAAATAACTAAATATAGTTGTTGATGACCCAAGGCCGAAAAACTGATGACCCAAAAATACAAAAATGATGGCCCAAAATAAAAGGAATTATAGTTGCCGATGACTTGGCTTTGATGATCACATTTCGCTTTCCTTTTCCAAATAAAAGTATAAGGAAAAAGACACTTGTATTATACAATGATGGGAAAAAGTAAAAAAAAAATAAAAAAAAAATTTGACGTTAATGAAGTCAATGTTACTAACGAGAAAACATACCTTTTGAATCGGTCAAGCCACTCATATATCCATCATATAAGCTATAAACGATGTATATGTACTGAGAATCATGAGCTGTTGAATCGGTCGTCTTATGAAATATACAATGGGAGTTGATTCCATGATTACTTATTGGACAACAATAATTGATACTTAAAAAAACGTGATTTTCAGATTTGTTATGTTAACGAGGATATTTTCTAAAGAGACCTTAGACATGACTTTATTTTGTCAAATAAAAAAACAACTTTAGTTTCCGCCCGTAATCGAATTTAAAACCAATGTTTTATCTCGAATCATCTCTACCACCAAGTTTACCACTGAATTTTGTTACGAAATCACGAAACAAAGTTTATATTATATGATTTACAATTACAAGTAACAATGGCATGCTAAAACGTAAAACAAAATCAAAACGATAGTGGAAAAGTACAGACCACTTATTACATGAATAATAACAAGTTAAAAAATTGATAATTTTAACATGAAGACTGCATTCAATTAACCCTTCTACAGTCTCTACGAATCTCTCCTTCACTTCCTGCAAGAATCTTAACATTTCCCATCTTGATCATTGATCTCGCAAAATTTCTAAAGAACTCAGTTTGGCTTTCTGCAAAACGATTTACTAAAGACACAGTAGGAGATCCAGTCGAAGAGAATAAGACTTGATCTGAATCAATTACTCCACGGTTATTTTGAAGGTTCTTGTAATAGTCGTTATCAAATAAGTCCGGGCTCGTAGGATCAAGATTAACCCTCGCGGTTTGACTTCCGCTTTGCGGGCATTGTCCCTGCAAAGTTTGTAAGAACTCGGGTTCGATTCTCGGATCGGACTGTCCAGTACCACTAAAATTGTGTAGACGATTTGTTATCACTCCACACTGAACCCTCCCGAACGTATGAGCACCTGTTGATTATAATGATACTATACTGTAACTAAGTACTATTGAAGTTATATTGTTGCAAGATTTGAACAATGATGAAATTATAAAAGTTAAGATGCGTACCAGATAAAGCAACGAGATCGGTAGTGTCAAGATTATGTACGGAGAATTTAGAAGTAAGAATTTCGAGAGAGTCAGGTCCTAGAGGAAGTGCAGCCTCTGCGTCCGCACGGATCGCTGTCCGGCCATCTCTCCTTCCTAACAATACGTCCCATGACGGTCCTCCCGCCTTAAATTATGAAAGTATTGATGAGAAATATCATATGCTATTTTATATATGGTCTATATAATATATATATATATACATATTTATAATCCTGGTATTCTTAAGTTATAATTTCTTAAGTTATAATTTCATTGGTATTCTAAAAAGAATATGAAAAGACATAAAGTTATTTAACAAAAAAAGAAATAAAGGACATAAAGTTGGAGAATTGTGTATTACCAATGCAACAGAGACTTCAGCTGCGATAGCTAGTATATCAGCACAAGAAACAACTCCAGGACAAACGTTCTCGAGAGCGGTTTTGATATCATCGATCACTTCGAATCCGTCGAGAGAACCATTGTTTTGGAAAGCCTCCTTTTCACCTTCTACTCCATCCGCAGGAGCTGCGTCTAATAGTACCGAACCATCGCAGCCCTGTGGTCACACACAATGACTTCCATGTTTTATGCATGTAATTTTTTTTTTAAAGTAACTTAATTCTATTAACAAATAAAGTTTTTGACAAAGTCAATGTTTTTACTTAGAGAAGAAAATACTAATAATTGGGGTTTAAAAAGACCGTTACTATATCTCAATATGAAAACCAAAGGTTGACCGATTCTTTAGTCCTAATGTGTGACCTTTAAAGTAAACGTATGTGGTTTTATCTTCAGTTATATACAAATCACATGATTAAAATGATATAACCAAATCCCTTGACAAAAAAAAAATAATAATAATAATATAACCAAATATCAACAAATTGACCTTTTAATTATGAATCATAAGATCACATCGTAATTTTTCTTTTTGTAAACATTAAAATCAGTAAATTATGATCTATAACTCAAGCCTTCTAATCCAATTAAAATTTCATGCAGGACAACATGACTCCCTGAGATCAGTTGGACATCCGATAGATTATAGTTTGAGTCCAAAAACCCTGTGTTTATGAAGAAAGAAAAGGATCTTACATTAACGAAACAGTCATGAAAGTGGAGGCGCATGACTTTAGCAGTGAGTCTTACGTCGCTACGGCTAGCTTGCTCGATGAGGTCTCGAGCGATGACTGTGACGTTAGGACAGGTTGTGGAGTAAAAATCAGAGCTAAGCTGAGCATTACTCAATACTCTAAATATCATAATCGACAGTAATATTGACTGAATAATATTGTTTAAACCCATTTTTGGTCTCGCTCTGTGGCTCTAAGAACTGAGAGATATAGAAAGAAGAAGCTTAGAGAGGAAGATATTGTGGTTGAGTCTAAATTAAAAGACTATTGTGGTTGATGCGAACTTGAAAGACTTACGTTGGCTTTTATAGAGAGCTTATACCTACTGTTGGAAGAAAATTCTACAAAATTCTACTTTAATTTCATATGAATACTATAATGTAAACAATTTGTTGAATTAGTATCCTAGTCGTAAAAAGTGTGTATGCTTAATATGTACTACAAAAAAAATATAACATATACTTCATTTGAAATCTATCTAAAATAGGGTGTTTCCACGAATTCTAAACAAAAATCTACTGTCTAGATTAAGTAGTTGGAAGCATAATTTCGTTTGTGATTTTGTATAAAATTTCTCTAGGTTCCTCACAACTTGTTTCCATTACAAGATTTATTCACACTTTTTTTTTTCTAAATATTACTCTCTTTTTTTTGTCAACAGTTAGATCGACAATGGGCCGATCAATAACTTAAAATCTATACCTTAAAATTTTTTTTAATCTACTAATGTAGTAGAAAAGATTCGAACTCGGTGTACTGAATCATTAGTTGAATCATCCTAACCAGCATAAAGTAACTCGGCGTCAAAATGTTTTTCTAACCTAACTGAAATAATATTTTTCCCCAATTAACGGAAAGTTTTCAAGAATATAAGAGGCCAAAGAAGCTACTAAATTTCGCAACCTACGAGATTTATTTGTTATAGTATAAATACAATACAATTTTCTGTAAATCCAATATGCACAAAATTTAGTTGATCACGTACGGCATGAAAGACAAAAAAAAATCTACAGCTCATTAAAAAGGACAAAGAATATCATAACGGTATGTTGAATAAATAACAAGCTATAACAATTGTCTTGCATAAAATTTGGGCATATTGTAGTGATCGATAAGTTGATGTACATTTCTTTTTTTTTTTTTTTTGTCACTGTGATGTACATGTCTTTTGACCTTTATTATGTTATTAAAGAAAAATCTGGATTAGGTGACACGCGGAGTTTAAGGACCAAGTAATTGACGAAAAAAAAATTATTTATGTATTACATTCAAATAAGCGGGTGTTTATAAAATTTTTTTTTCTCCTTTAAACCTTTTGAGTTTAAAAGTGCCCAAAATATATTCTTTCAAAATTTTATCGAAAATATACATTTTGAGGAACATTATCAACAATTTTATCTCTCGTGGATAGTAATTCGTCTTCGATAGACATATATTATGAATTATTTACTATATAAATATTGATAATGTTTCCCCCAAAAGTATATTTTCGACAAGGTTTTAAAATAATATATTCTGGACAATTCTAAACTCATCAAAAGGTTTACAAAGACCATTTTCTCTATAAAAAACATACTATCTCACAATAGGTACGATTGAAAGTGTTTTCATTTTGTTACTTTAAAAAGTAAAAATCTTTGTATAAGATTAAAATTTTCTTTGAAATTAAATCAATTATATTTTAGTTTATTTTTGATTCTGATTGGTTTAATTTCAATATTATACAAAAATTTTTGCTTTTCAAAGCAACCAAATGAAATGAATTCCAATCAAACCCAATACCAAATTGTTATATCCAATACTCGCATATGTAATAAAATAACATGATTATATATAAATAAATATCTTCAATGTCTAAAAATATAAATGTTGAAAAAGTTAAATATGGTATTATCAGCTATTGGTTCTGGATATCACACGAAATTATAAACTAAGGGCATAATTGGTAAAGCATAGAGTTCTAGCATGAAAGAACATAAGCATATAAGAGACGAGAATATGCTATATGCTTTTAATATCAAGTTTATGATATGTGATTGGCCTAGTGGTGAGTAATTAGACTTTTTTTTTGTCAACTTACTACAAAAAGTTTGATGTATTATGATAATTGTATTGTGACTATGAATATTAGTAATAATTTGTGACGTTTTATATACAATTTTGTTATGAATTTTGTTTATTACGAATAATTGTGACTCTATTATGTAACGATATGTGA
Organism: Lepidium africanum; assembly: GCA_900406405.1. Taxonomy (NCBI): domain Eukaryota; kingdom Viridiplantae; phylum Streptophyta; class Magnoliopsida; order Brassicales; family Brassicaceae; genus Lepidium; species Lepidium africanum. The sequence goes on along the minus strand of OVAX01000751.1, from coordinate 559 downwards.
CAAAACTGTTAGTAGATTTATTCGTCACGGGTATATGGTGACGTTTTTGTTACTAATATTCATTTGTGACATTTGTATTGCAACCATTTACAAATCATCACAAATTCGTAATAATATCTTCATATTATGACGAAATATGTGTTACTGTGATAAAATATTACATATCAATATAAAAAATTTCTTGTAGTGTACTGGCCTAGTGGCCTTTTAATTCTACTTCTACTACTGCATGTACGGGGTAATGAGACTTAAAACTAGACTAAAAATTACAAAACTATACATCATAAATTATTTTAGTATTATCTATTGAGTATTAAATCAAGGGTAAAATTGTATTTTAATTATGTTTAATGGTCTATGCTCCGAAAAAACTCATTTTAAAAGTATGGAGCTAATGAGCATTATAGAGCCCTCTATACTCTATGTTATGCTTACTTAAAATAGATTGACGATTTAGAACATTATACCACTTATTATGCTCTTCTAAATATGCCACCTATTACACTACAACAAAAAAACAGATTTGCAACGCCTTTTTTCGTTGCTAATTCGTTGTAAA